>PVKA01013678.1:0-54378 GCA_004027165.1 Ctenomys sociabilis | reverse complement strand
TTTTTTTTTTTTTTTTGAGGCAGGTTCTCACTTCTAGTCCACTCTGACCTTGAACTCACATCGCCCTGGGGGGGGGGGTCTTAAACTTGTGATCTTCCTAAGTCTCCCTTGTGTTGAGATGACAGGCACATACCACCATGCCTGCCACGTGTCCCAGCCTCGATGCATCTTATGGCTTGTGGATAAGGGGAGCAGTCAATAAGTTGAAGTTAACATCTACTTAGATATTGATGAACTTAAATCAAACTGCAGGGAGGTACAGGTGCAGTGCCTCTCTCTCTGCACTTGGAATTAACTGATCCCATGACCAGCTGTGCCAAGTTCCCATCGCCACCACATGGAGTGGCTGAGAAAGTTGGACAGCAACACACACAAAATTTTCTGTCCAGTCTGGGTTCTCAGCTGGGAGGTGAACAAAGTCAGAGAGAGGGGAGGGGAGTGAGAAGGAGAGGGGGAGAAGGAGAGGAAGGAGGAGAAAAGAGGAGAAAAGAGGAGGGTAGGTACAGGAGGGGAGGGATAAGCCTGAAACCCAGCGATTAAGAACCAAAATAAACCCGGGAGGGCAGACTTTAATGTGTATTTCTTATAGAAATAGAGAGATAGGGTGAGGCACAGGGGTGTACACCTGTAGCCTCAGCATGTGGAGGCTGAGGCAAGTTCAAGGCCAGACCAGTCTATTAGTGGAGAGGAAGAAGGTAGAAAAAAAGAAGGGAGGGAGGAAGGAAGGAAGAAGGGAGGGAGGGAGGGAGGGAGGGAGGGAGGGAGGGAGGGAAGCAGGGCAGGCTAGGCTGACAGCCAACGTGCAGAGCCAGTAAAGGGTCATTTGGAGCTGGGCATGGTGGCACACACTTGTAATTCCAGCACTCTGAGAGGCTGGGTCAGGAAGATCACAAGTTTGAGTCTAGCCTGGACAACTTAGCAATTTATTGAGATCCTGTCTCAGAATTTAAAAAATTAAAGAAGAGACAGGGAGGTAGCTCCATGAGAAGGCCCTGGGTTCAGTCCCTACTTCATGCACATAAAAAGGGAAAAGACTATCTCTTGGGTGAGTGGGACCAGATAAGAGCTCAGGAGGCCCAGGGAAGGGGAAGGAGCCACTCACGGCCTAGTTTGCTTTCTGCTCCCCCACTTGCCGGTGTTTGCCCTACAACTGTTTCCTACAGTCTGGATCCAGTTTGGCTCCAGCTCAGTTCAAACTGATCCCAAAGTCCAAAGTCCCTCTCCCAACACCCACGAAATAGACTTGCCGATCGAAGGCATTCAATCTTTAGGATATTTATAAAGAAGATTTTTTTCCCAACAATGGCAAGCAGGGCCTTAAGACCAAGCCCCACAGAGCCACCATGCAATATAGGAAAAGTAGCGCTTGGAAGTCTAAATGCCAGTTGTGAGGGCATCCTGAGGGCAACCGGGAAGCAGCAGGCAGGGAAGTAGTTCAGCCCTGGGACACCTCCCGGGGTACATCCAGTCTGCCAGCCCAGATTGGCTGTGTCACGCAGACATGGATCATTGAGAAACCTCTCCCGTTCCTCCCCCTCTTCCTCTCCCTCTTTCTCCCCTTTTAAAGGCACCGCTGGTGTAGTGGTATCATGCAAGATTCCCCTCTTTCTCCCTTTTGCCTCTTCACCCCCCTCCTCTTCGCTTTCCTCCTCCACTCCCTAGTCCTCCCCCTCCTCTTTTTCCTCCTCTTCCCCCCTCTTCCTCCCTCCTCCTCCTCATTGCTAAATAGTTGATCATCTATAACAGAAGAAACCTCAGAACAGTGGTTCTTCAAAGCTTAAGTATTTCATTCACCAATCAGTTACAATGTCAACCTTGGCAAACAAAGAGAAAGTCTGCCAAGCTATGACTGCGCCATAACCAGCCTTTGCAGGGAATCTGGGGGTAGGAGGTTGAAGGGTTAAGTCATCCTGTCTGTCTTCTCAGGTGTGCTTGGGTAGTTGGTGAGAAACACGCTTGGGCATCAGCCTGCATGTTCTACTTCAGTGCACCCTGAAACCCAGGTCCCCATGCTCAGGTACTTCACAGATACCTTTCTCCTGTGTTGGGACTCTACCCCAAATGGCTTTTCTCTCAGCCTGTTCAACCCATCTCTGTCTTCTCCATGCCTTTCCACAGTTTCTTGTTGTTCCAGGGTACTTAAAGGACTTGACCCTCTGTCATTTCTGTCTTTGTTTCTAAAATGCAGGGGCTTTGCAGGGTTCAGCAGACAGAGAGGGCTCCAGCAGTGCAGTCTCATGACACACTCAAAGAGTATGATGGCAGGCATGAATAACTTGACTCCATTACACTAAGCTAAACAAATGGTGTTATAGCATGGATAATTAGGATTTATAACTTGGGGAGTTATAAAGGAGGCCTTTCTCAGCAGATAGCTTTTAAGACTGGCCTTGAATAAAAGCAACTGTGCAGAGAAGGGTGAAGGGGTTAGTCAGCTTTTTGTTACTGTGACAAAATACTGGAGGCAGGTTACTTTATAAAGGAAAGAGGCCTATTTAGCTGAGAATTTTAAAGGCTGGAGGTTGAGGTGCAGGTGAGGGCCCCTCTCATCCATGACACACCAGGGTGGATGGTGGGAGGGTTCTCTTGCTCTCCTTAAAACACAACAGACTTCACTCATGGGCTGCTATCTTAGTGACCTTGTCTAATCTAATCATTCTCCAGAAGGCCTACCTTTAAACAGAATGGGATTAAGTTTCCACACTCTTAATCTGTTAACTTAAAACATGGGGGACTGAATTCCTGCTGGAGTCTGAGGAAGAAGCCTCTCTACTGCCTTTCTCTGGCCTCCCAACAGGACACAGACTGCACCTGCCCCGGTGGCTGGGAAGCCTTACTGCAGGGCAGAGTTAAGCTCTCGGGCTTTACTGTAACAGCAGCACAAACAGCTCTCAACAGTGGTAACCACAGTTCCCAGCTCACCCACCTCACTGCTAAGGGCTGAGGCACCTGTGTGCAGGGGCTTGAGGGCTTCAGAGTGCAGAGCAGTGGGGTAGAAAGAGCGTAGCCAGCTTTGTTGAGCAGCACCGAAGACTCAGCACTGTAACAGGCAATGTGGGAAGATGCCACAGTGGGAGACAGGAGCCTCTGCCCCGGAAGAGGACTCCATGCAGCCTGTTAGCCACACAAACCAGGGCTTTTAAGAGACGATGGAGGGAGCAAGAGCTCACAGACAACAAGGCTCACTGCCTCTGCCGCTCCTTGAGGCCCCCGTGACCCCTGCAAGCCTGTCCTTGTTAGTCAGGAGAGGCATTCACACCCTGTAAGAAGGGGCCGCGCCTGGCTCCTGCCACAGAACAGGCCTGTGCCAGCCCCCTGCACCCTCTGCCTTCACCCGCCCCCATCTTTGGTCTCCCAGCCAGGACCAGCCCCAGGAGGTGGCATGTGAGCAACCCCAGGTAAGGTTTCGGTGACGAACATGGGCAGTGGAGTTAAAGGTCCCCCTTCTTTCCCCTTTCTGAGAGATACTTAGTGAGTACTGTGGGACAAACACGTAAGCTCACTGCTGTCCCGCCACCTGGCTTGGGCATGGCTAGTCCCTTGCACACGCTCTGCTCCTCCTGGATGGCTCCCTTGATGCTCCCAGTGCTGTGAAGATAACTTGAAAATAAGTTACCTGACACACTCCTAAGGTTTGGATCTGGGTTTTAATGTTTGCAATATTGGGCATGGAACCCCGGGCCACAAGCACTCTATCACTGAGCTCCACTCTGACCTTCGGAACTTTTTTCAATGTCTTATTGCAAAACATGGAGTACTGAGGCATTGTCCAGACTGGGCTGAAACCTGATCCTCCTGCCTCAGCCTCCTGAATAGCTGAGATACAGGCACGCTCCCCACCCCGGTGCAACTCCTACAGTGTTTGCGTAAACATCATGAATTTCTCAGTTTTATTTATTTTGATACTGGCAAGGTTGAGATGGTGTTTGGTACACGATAAGAGTATAAATGTTTTTAATGTATTTGGTGCAGTCTCACCGCACAGTTCAGACTCCCAGTGATCCTCCTGTTTTCAGCTTCTCCAGCGCTGGGATTACAGGTGTGCACCACCACGCCCAGACTTGGTGGCCAGCTCAGTGTGCCGAGGGGCGGGGCCAGTGAGCGTGTGGTGTCAGGGATCCAACCCCAGTCTCTGTGTTTGCCTAAGCAGGCATTTAGTCCAATGAGCTATCTCACCAGTCTATACATTAATTTTTGAAGCACAAATGGATGACTGAATAAGCTCAAATGTACCCTACGAGAAAACGTGGGCTGCAGGAGGACGCACAAAGAAAATGCATCTCAGCAGACTCCAGGCGGGTAGAGGTGAGTCGGGGTGGTCATTCACGCGAACAGGGACTCAGCGTTTTCCCTCACATGTGCACCCCAGTCACCTCAAGCGTCCTTACGTAATAGTGTCTCTGACAAACTGAGACTTTGGTTCATTCTTTCAAAAAAATTATTTACTTATTTGGTGCAGGGTCTTGCTGCACAGCTTGGACTGGTAGTGTCCTCCTGTCTCAGCCTCTCCAGCACTGAGATTACAGGCGCACCCCACACGTCTGGGTTTCAGGGATGGCATGGCATGGGGTACCAAGGATTGGACCTGGGCCCTTGCGCTTGCTGGGCGGGTGCTTAGATGCTGAGCTGCCCCCAGCCCTTGGTTCACTTTTGACGTTGTCAGTGCCAGTGTTGTGCCGCTGTTTAGTGGGAGAAGACGGAGCCCTGAGGATGTTCTGACCACCTGAGTCGCAGACCGAGGCACAGCCTCACAGACACTTGGTGGTGGTAGAGGATGGAGAGAGAACTGTCTGTGCCTCCCGCTCCTCCTGCTGGAGCATAGTGTCTCCTTTAACAGCCAGAGCAAGACTGAGATACCATCTCACTCCAAAAAAAATGGCTATCATAAGGAAATCAACCAACAACAAATGTTGGAGAGGTTGTGGGGGAAAAGGGAACCTTTCTCCACTGCTGGTGGGAATGTAGACTGGTACAACCATTGTGGAGGTCAGTGTGGAGACTCCTCAAAAGAGTAGGACTAGAAATCCCATTCAAGCCAGCTATCCCCCTACTGGGAATTTTCCCAAAGGATCTGGAAACATTGTATCATAGTGATATATGTGTACTTATGGTTATAGCAGCGCAATGTGTGATAGCAAAATCTTGGAAACAACCAAGGTCTCTATCACATGAGGAATGGTTGAAAAAGATGTGGTATTTCTATATAATGGAGTATTACTCAGCTGTTAAGAATGATACGTTTGAAGCATTTATACTGAAGTGGATGCCACTTGAACATATACTCATAAGTGAAATAAACCAGACACACGTGTGTAAATATCGTATAGTCTCCCTAGTATAAGAAGAGAAAAGCAGAAATACAAATGGAAACATACAACAACAACTAAAAACAATTGAGTCAGATAAGGCAAAGTGAATGGCATATGCTGCAGGATACTAATCAGCTTTTCTTCTGAATGGTTAACAACCTAAGATCACAAGTCAGAGTTGGAGAAATAGAAGAGCCACAAGGCCAGCCAACATTTTGGCCCTAGCCTTTCAAGGTCAGTGAAGACTCAGGACATAGGAGAACCTGTACTGCAACATCATGAAACTCAGTTGTGCCCCAAATTTTCTGATCAAGGAGATTATGGAGCCACAGAGGAGATTGATGATGTATAGTGTGCCTGGGGAGAGTCACATGGAGAGAAAACTCTCTCTCAGGCTCTCACAGAGAGCAAACTGGTCAAGCATTGGCCATGACTCATCCACATGGATGACACAGGCTAAGGATCTACAGAATAAGGTACAGGACTACAAGATAAACCCTGAGGGGACTTCACTGACCTCATAGGAAATATAAAGTACATGTGTTGGTATATAGGCCTTGCTCTATCTAGGTCTTAACCATCCAGCAGAAAAGTATAAAAATGAAGTATACACCACGGGGCCATAATAATAAGTTGAGCTGTAAATAGCTATGGTTGACAACTTCTTCGGATATCTCACTATTGTTGTGGAATGCTGGACTGTGTTGGATTGTGTTGTTGAGTTCAAGCACCTAAGTTAGTTGAATGACAATGGAGTGCCCATCTTTGACAGGTGTAGACAAAGGAAGGGGTATAAAAAGGAAGAATCATGATGTGTGTGTATGGACAGTACAGTTGGGATAGATAACGCTGTGCTTCTACATAATTCTATGAGAGGCAAGATTTGCGCTAATGGTGGTTGGATAGGATATTATGTCGGCTTCTAGTACTATGGACAGCCACTAGGAAAATAACAAGGTAGAAAGTATTAATTATTGAATCTTTGATGAAATTCAGGTATAAAAAATAAGATACGCAAACAGCTACACTCTTAATTTACTGATAAGAGACATACGATACAATAATGTCTGTAAGTATAATATCATGTATGTACCTTCTATGATACTAAAACATTATGAAAACAAAACAAAACAAAAAAAGAAACTAGGGTAATATTTGTCCAAGTGTTTTCTGTCAGATATTGATGATTGTTAAGAATGTGGAAATATTTTGTACTCAAATGAGTTTTAATAAACTAAAAACAGGTTAAACAAAAAATAAATAAAAGCCAGAGCAGGGCGGGGTGACGCTGTGAGGCTAGGGTGTGCCCTGCAGGAATACTGAGCACAAACACACAAGGTGAACCTGCCCAAGCCCGCCGCAACTTTGTGGTCTCCCCAGGGAGATTACTGCACGCGAGAGGATGCCTCGGTCCCTAAATAACCTGTCCCCTAACCCTTTCCAGGAGGAGGCCAAGAGAAATAACTACCCGTTGTGCAGTCAATGCCCAAGTCAATATTCTGGGGGGAGAAAAATATTTCCCATTGATGGAGATCGATTTTTCTTTTCCTTAAGAAATTCGCCAGGGATCAACAACATTTTTAAAAACAGGGAAGGCAACCAAACAAGGCAGTAGCAAGGCCTACCTTTGCTCACCCTCATTAGCATGAACCTCAGAAGTTATCAGTATAATTACTAATGCCTTCTGACCTGCTGAAAACAGATTCCAGTTCCTTTAAAAACAAAAACAAAAACTTATCTGACTGTGAAAGGCCCAGGGCTTCACAGCCCTCCGTGTATGTTGCTATTATTGCTTTGGGATGTTATAGAACAATAAAAATGAGTACAGAATCAAAAAACTGATCCCAGGTTGTTGGTTTTTTTTTGTTTTTGTTTTTTTTTTTTTTTTTTGACTTGAAAATTTAATAATGATGGTCTTTAAAATTTTGTGGTTTCTTTAATTCCCTCCTTTCCTACTTGTACTCCAACACAATTACACTGAATCTAGCCATTTACTGACTGCCTTCACAAAAGCAAGAGGCATTAGCAAACAAAGAAAAAAAAAGTTTGCTTTTTTATATTGAGCATGATGGCTCAAGTGGGTGACCACTGAGACTGATCCCCAAGACCACCGTGGACCATGAACTGTCCAAGACACCGACTGCCTCACTGGGGAACGATGTGATGGGAATGAAGCCTGCCTTCTACCCTTTTGCTGATCAAAATTGCATAAGAAAAGACAGATAGATGATTTGGGGGAAAAAGAAGCATCAATCAATGTTTGTTGAAAGGGTGTCACAGATCACTGGTAGTTTCTGCACTGGCAGCACAGAGCACGGGGACTGATGGGTTCCCGGATGAGAAGAGAACCGTGGCGTGAGGGTGGTGACAGAAGCTGAAGCAGAGCAGGACAGAGGTGAAGGTGGCCGCTGCACTTTCCTCACATGGGGCTGACTGCACCATCCAGTCTCCCCCACAGTACCCAGGAGCCAGACCTGAACTCTGCAGTCTTATCCTGCAGTACAGCCCAGCAGGAGGCGCATTCTGGTACCCGACTCCTCCTGCGTCTAGAGAACTGTTTGTCAAGTGACTTGAATGGATGAAGCTAGCAACTGAGCCCATCGACTGGCACATGTTCCTGACCCATGTACAGCACGACCTTGGGAAAAGGCAGGCTGATGACCACATTGTTCCCATGTAACAGGACACACAGTGATGGCTTGTGGTACAAGAAATGCCATGGAAAAGAACAGTGCAGAGAACAACAGAAACCATGTTAATCTTTTAAAAATGAAGATCTGAGCCCCCCCTTTCAAAAATTTTTTTGTAAGAGAAGTAAATTTGATCAACCAGAAGTGCCAAACTAAATCGTTAGTCTGGTGATTTCCTACTTATTTAAAATTCAAAAAGTGATTTTCATGCTTTGGTAGGGCTATAAAGTTGCTTATCATAAAAAAAAACACAAAAATTTGCTTTTCCCACACACTGCAGAGGTGCTCTTGGGAGCTAGAGAGACACACAAAATGGGCAGGCCAGGGTAGGCAAAGTCTACTCCTTTCGAGAGGAATAGTACAGTAGCAAGGAACACACATCTGGCCTGTGATTCACATTGGCCTGGAACCGGACTGATCTCCGAGCCGGATGGTGTGCGCACACAAAACACAGCTGCGATTTCCAGAAGTGGAAGGTCAGGACAGATCTCAAGGACTTAACCTGAGAAAAGGTTTCCCCTGCAGACAGTCACAAGCATAACTTGCCGTTCTGTTCTGAGCCGTGACTGGCAAGCTCACCACCAGGGCCTTTTGCTCGGAGTTGCAGCAGCCCTGCCCCCCCAAGGGGGCCTCTGGAGGTGTCGGCAGCTAGTGTGGCAGGATGTGGCTGAGTGGGCTACTGAAGGAGCTGCAGTTAATTATTGACTGATTAGGGATTTGCCTTATCTTTCCATCAGCCACTGGCTCAAGACTTCAGGGCAAGCAATTTAGAGCCAGGGTGTGAAAAAGACCCAGGTGTCTTTCCTCCTGGGCCTTTGGGTCCCCTCAGTTTGTCCCTCCCTGTCACCCACGCTCAGTCAAAATGGGCTGCACCTCAAGGCTGGGAGCCCTCAGAGCACTGACCTTGAGGGAGCCAGGCCCAGGCCCTGTAAAGGGTGTCCCAAGACCAGCAGGCCCTCTGCAAGGCTTTGATTCTTGGTCCAGGTTTTCCAGCATCTGGGAGATGTAGGGGACACTGACTTCTTGTCCCTGAAAGTCCTGGTGATGACCAAGAGTGAGATCCTGCCCCTTGCCCCCTCAGGAGACCTGTCTGCTGGATCACTCTTGGCAAAGGCCAGGCTCAGCACAGAGCGTGGGCCCAGCTGCCCCAGATAAGAGGTGGCCCGTGTTAATGCACAGGCTTCCTCTGCACCTCGGCAGGGCCTTCCTTTTCCAAACAGCCTCCCTTTAATGTTGGCGAATGTTGTTTTTCCATTGATTCAACATCTCGCCTCTGGTGGTGAGCCAGTGGGGACCGCTGCAGAGGGGGAGGGGCCGAGGGCAGCAGGGAGGCCAAAGCCACAGAGAGCCACCGCCAGCCACAGTTCCAAACAAGCAAACCACCTGCTTGGAAAGGCTGGCAAGGAGGATGAGCCTCAAACTCCGCTAGGCTCTCCCTGCTGCCACTCCGACAGGAGCCTCTTCCCCAAGGAACTCGTTGAGCACCTACACGCTTTTCATTATGAACTTCTCTATCATACATAAAGGAAAGAAAAAGAGATGAGGGATCTCAGAAAAGATTAAAAGGGGAAAGAAAGTCTAAGAAAGAAGGGTTTGGGTGCCCTCAGTGGCAGAGCTTGTGCTCCAAGCCTTGGGTTTGAGATCCAACAAAAAATAAAATGAAATAAAATAAGACGAAGGAAAGCAGATGGGAGGAAAGCTAGTAAGAAAGTTAGAGGAAGGAAACTGGAAACAAAAACAGAGAAGGAAAAGGGCAGGCAAGAAAAAGGACCAAGGCTTTGAAATGAAAAGCAAAAAAGCAGAGAGCACAACAATTTTTACAAGAGAAAAGGAGAGAGGCAAAAGGAAAGAGAGGCCCCAAATGAAATCTGAAGAGCACTTCTTCCCACAAGTCGCATCTCACCCTCCCAAGTGGGGGGCCAGTGGGGGTCTCGGGCCTTCCTCAGGCAGCCCTCCCTCCCTCCGTCTGTCCGTCCGTTGGCCAGTCAGTCGGGTGCATCTCCAGAACCAAATCTGGATGACAGGCAGCTAAATGTTTTGACCTGAAGGAGCCACTAGGGATTAAAAAGCAAAATAGAGCAGCATGGAAAGAAAGAAACAGGAAAAGAAAGAAAAAAATTTCTACAAACCTCACAGGGGACACAAAAGGAAGCTAGAAAACACTTCTGAATCAGCTAGTCCCGGACTAACAAGCTGTAAAGCCCTCCAGTGACACGTTGTCACATTAGTTTAGTGAAACCGAAGCAGTACTTAGCCCTTTTCCTGTGCTTAATCTCTCCCTGAGTGCCACAAAAACACACTACCACGTTTAATGGGATTAGTTTCATTCTCCTTCTCTGTCCACCCTTCCCATTTTTACAATTCTATTTTCAGCAGCCCAGAGATCCTTGAATTCATCCACTTCCTGCCGTGCACAGCAAAACCTGGCAGGCATGGTTTTTAAAACCCTTTGCAGACTTTATTTGAATCTGAAAAAAATGTAACTTGGCTATTTTGCCCCTTTTGCTCGGCAGAGGGGCTCTCTCCCCTTGGTGAGACCCACAGCTTTAAAGGTTGGGATGTCTGTCGATGGCGCAAAGATGGAGGTCAAACCAGGGCTACAAAAAACGTGGATGAAGCCCTGTTCCTGCAGAGATTCCATGGTGCAGGAGAAAGTGGCCTAGCTCAGACTGCAGCCTGACCCAGGTTCCAATCCTAACTGCTACTTCCTGACTATGGGGCAGGTCGAATGGGAAAAACGGTGTCTCGCACGGGATTATTCACCCACATAACTTAGCTGATCTTTCTTCCAGTTGTGGGGAGAACAGATGTGATGCCCTTCGGATTCTCACTTCTAAGATTCACTCCTGCCATCTGTTACACTCCTGGAACCAGCATGCCTTGCATCCAACTGTACATTTCCGGTTATTCTGTGTCCTTTACCCCAAAGGCCGCATTTGAACTGATGGCCTGCCACACGATTGAAGGTGTTTCAGAATGCAGACAGTGGAAGTGTGGGTGTAGCGCCACCAGCCCAGAGTTGATGGTCAGTGCATGTTAGGGTCCCACATTCTAGAGATCTTTTTGGTCAGATCCTTGCCCTGCCTTCCCTAAGGGATCCCCTGGGAAAGTGGCAGAGGCGCAGCATTCGGCCCTCACCCAGATTGCTCTAGACCAGGGCTTCTGACTGAAATTTCAGAAACCTGAGCAAATCAAACACAACTCCCAGGGTTGGAACAACCCCAAATCAGCCAACCTCTCTACTCTTTCAAGAGTCACCAACTGCCATACCTAGCAGGGCCTGGCAAGCAGTTCTTTCCAGGGGAACAGGTTGATTCCATTTGATTGATTCTACTTGGGGCTCTACAAGCAGAACCTTGGCCAGTCAGGCACTGGGGTGGGAAAGAGATGAACTGGCCTGGAGGGAAGGGGAGGGGGAGGGGGGAGGGAAGGATGGAGGCAGGGCGAGGAGCCGGAGCAGAAGGAGCAACTCTGGGTCTCAGGGGAGGATGGAGAGAGATGAGAGCCAGGTGTGGGGACAGCCTGTAGAGATGCCACAGGAGGCCAGCACCCACAGGGCTAAGTGTCCCTACACACACACACACACACACAGAGGTGTAAGCTCACTCAGTGACCCCCAGGGGAGAGCCTGGCACATCTGGCTGCTGCCGCCAGACTACAGGGCCAAGTCCCCCAGTCAACTGGGACTGGCAGCAAGCAACTTCCAAAGTCTGGATGAGTGAAGGCCAAGACTCATTGCTCTTCACTGGGCTGCAGCAGTGGCCAAGTTCAGCCTCCTGCCATGGCTGTGCACCACCTGCCCCTCAGCACCCACAGATGGCACAACCTCACCCGCCACCTTGGGCCAGGGCTGCAGGTCCTGCCCTTGCCGCACCCCTGGGTCTCACTCACCCACTGGGTGAACACCCACTTTCTCCCCCAGTTCCAAATGCTCCTTTCTGGCCACCTCTACCTACAAGCCATCTTCTTTGCCCAGCAGCTTTCTTCCCAGCACACAGCCCTGTGCCACCTCTGCCCTACAAATCCTGGCCCCTGCCCCTGCCCCTCTGGGCTGTGCACCTCTTCTATCACAGGGTACGTAGTGAAGAGGGCAGAAGTAGTCGACAGCAACAGCCTGGCCCCAGATACTGTTGCTCATGGTTACCGTGGGGCACACATGTGTTTGACACTTAGGGTCACAAACCTTTCCCTCCAGACTTAAGAGTGGCAAGCAGTTAGGTTTAGTAGCACCTCCCATGCTTACCCAAAGATGCAACCAACATGGTGGAGCTGGCACCCATGGGAGACACTACCCTTTGACTGCTCAGAAAGTACAGAGCCCCATGTTCCCCTGGGTGCCACTCACTGGGGACCACAGATGCCCTCATGAGCCACCCTACCCAGACATGATGGTGTTCTCCCCAGCAAGGCGCCTTCCCCAGGCCATTTCCCTGGCCCCTCCCAGCCACTGCAGTTCTACCATTGCAGGGGTCTTGGCCCTGCCCTGCCCTTCATCTCCATGGCCTTCTTCTGAGCACTGCCTGTACAGCCAGGCCTGTCACCTCCCTTCCCTGCTTCCCTTCCCCACTTGGAGCTGTCTTGGGCTGGAATCGTCCTTCATTACCTTGGCTTTGCTCGTAGCTACATTTTTGGCTCCTAATTTTATGCATGATTTTTTTTATTTAAAAAATTATTTTATTTATGTCTTACTACACAGCTCAGACTCATAGTGATCCTCCTGTCTCAGCCTCCCCAGTGCTGGCATTATAGGTATGTACCACCATGCCCAGTTTTGCTGGCCAGCATGATGCCCAGGGTTCCAGGGCTGGCACAGTATGCAGTATTGGGGATCGAACCCAAGTCCTTGCCCCTGCTAGGCAGGCACTTACACTACCTAGCTATGCATAGGAGGGAGTTATTTATTCCAACATGTAAAAGCATATGACACAGCACACAATTGTTCTTGTTTTACCTAGAAATGGTGGCTTTTTCCTCCTGCTTATTGCTGCCTCAGGAATAGGCACTTTGGCCCTGTGGCTCCACCAGGCTGACCACAGCTTCTGTTGGAAAGGTTCTTCCTGTCTGTGAAGAAGGGAGCATGAAAGCGAACGACAGCAGAATATAAATAGGCTTCAGATTGGGGAACTGTAGTGAGACAGCTCTAGGTCCATAAGCATGAGACCCAGCTTTCAAACATGCACCAATTCTAATTTCTGTTCTATGGACTAAAAGTTACACAGTACATGGAGAGGCTAGGTGTCTAAACTGCCCCTGATGGCAACTGTCCCTCAGCTCAAATGCACCTTTTTGTAGATCCTGCGTTCTTCAGCAAGTGTGTGCGTGAGAGCGTGTGCCCCTTTCCCAACCAGTGCGTTCCACTGATCCTGTGTTGAACAATTCTGCTTGTGTTGAGGCCTCTCACTAACTCTAGGATTTGGATATTCTTCCCATTTTACAGGTGGACAGCTGAGGCTCAGACAGGTTAATACCCACAGGTTGCAGAGTCAGTAACCACGGAGCAGCAATTAGACACACAGCCTCTGGGCCCTCCCCAGTGACCTGCCTGGACCCAGAAACTTTTATTAGTATTTTGCTTTCAAGAAGCTCCTCTAGTGATTCTGACGGGTAGCAGCTCTTCCGTAAGGCTGCTTCCTACCAACGCGCCCTGCTGCCTCTGTCACCGATCTTGCCTCCAAGCAGCCTACTCCACGCTGGATAAAACATGTAAAACATATTTAAATAGCAATTTCTAAAAACTATGCAGCATATGGACTTTCCTTTTGATCTCCAAATGATGACAAACAGACACTTAGATACTTCATAAAAGATATATTACCAGAAAAATTATAGAAATCTGGCTTTCAACTCCGTCTTGCTCTAATTTAAACAAAATGCAACTTCGCAGAGTTACTCTTTCTCCCCGGATAAATGGAAAGTAGGCGCTTCCTTCTCTTATTCCTGGAATCCTGGCCTTCCTTTGCCTATTTAATTTCTATCCTGCTCCTCATGCTGAATAAAAGCTTTGTAAGATGGGCAGTCTGGGTAACTTAAGTCCTATCGCCAAGGCCCCAGAAAACAGAACAGCTCCTCCGAATTCTCACCCTCAACTCTAAAGACCAAAGAAAAGGACGCCCAGCAATGGCCCCAGGCCTTAGATTACTTGACAAAAGAAGCCGGTGGAAGCCAGAGGAGATTTCCAGCCCTTCCGCCGCCCCCGCCCAGTGCGCGCTCCCAGGATTGCGCTGCCCTCCCCTCCCCCGGGTCCCTGTCCTCCGGCCGGGACGCGCGATCCCGAGGCAACAGGACAGCGCCGGGCAGGGAAGCTGCGGGCGCTGCACAGGCCGGGTGGCAGCGACGTTGCCCTTCCGCAGCATCGGAGAGCAGGTGCCCGCCCTCTGCGCCCCCGCGCGAGCCCAGCCCGGGCGGAGGGGCCGGCTGCGGCCCCAGCAGCAAGACCGAGAGGGCGGGGACGGCGGGGGCCAGAACCCCGTGGGAGGCGCGGGCAGCAGGGCGCAACCTCCTCCCCAGGGACCGCACCCCAGACGCGCCTGGGGTTCGCTTGCTGCGGGAGGACACCGCGACCGCTCCCCCCTCGCGCGACCCGAAGCAAGGGAGGGACAAGGACACGGGTGGTATCGCGGCGAAGAAGCCCAGCTCGAGCCACCGAGCGAACAGGCTCCAGTCTTCCCGCCCCTCCTGAAAGTTTTCCAACACATGCGATCGTAGTCCTCGCAGGTTTTGGCAACCCCGAGTCCCCATCCGGGAGAAAGCTCCGCACACGGGGGTGCTCAGGCACCGGGAAGGTGGGGCTATGGCGGTGACCCGGGTGTGCAGGCCGAAGGTGGACACGCCGCGGGAAAGAGCTCCCGGGACGCAGCAGCGAGCGCGAACAATCCTGCCCCAGCTCCGAAGGGCAGCAGTGCCCGGAGGCTGTGCTTTAACTTTGCCCACTGCGCCCCCGCGCGCAGAGGCGTCCGCTCGCACCCACCGCCACCCTCTCCCGCTCTCCTACGCCCAGCCACTCTTTCAATGGGCGAATCCGAGCCAGTGGTGGCGGTGGAGAGGGTGTGAACTCTTAATTTCTACTTTGCCCCCCCCCCAGGTGCGGAGCAGCGCACCCCGCTTTTTCCTAAGGGGTCCCCTCTGCTTCTCTCTGATCTTGGGGCTCCAGCTTCTTCCCGATTGTTGATTGAAGAACGGTAAAGCACAACCAGATGGAGGTATATTGTACACAGAAAATTGGGCTTCTCCACATCTTAGCCGTCAAAGCTCGGGGTGGGGTTGGAGAAAGGCAAATTATTTGGGGGGAGCAAGCGTGTCCTCGGAAGGCGCGCGGCTGCCCAGCAGGCGCCTCTCCGGCCCCTCGCGGCCAGGCGGAGTGGCTGGATTATGTAAGTAACAGCCTCCATGTGCTAACCACCATCTGTTAATATCTTGATATTGGAAAGTTTGGTGCCCGAGGCGTAGCCAGGGCTGACGGGAAGAGATCCCAGCCTGCTCCTTACTCCTCCAGGGCAGGAATGCTCCCTTGATTATTTTTGTCCACTTCCATAAAACCAAGTGGTAATGGCACCTTGTATCACTGACACCCTCTCTCTCACCCACGGAGAGTATGTGTTTGTGGGGGACGAGTGCTTTTCTTGGAGGTCACGTTGGCAGGAGTCTCTACTCCTCATGAATTAGTACTTTTCTCACTATTCTGTGCTCCTGTAAGTAAAACTGATGACACTTCTATGGGGCCAGGGGCTTTATTTTTTCAAAAAAATTACATTTTTACTCCTGCTAGCACCCTTTGCTCCAAATTCTTTTTAAGTGTGATATTTGGGCTCTTTGGAAGGATCTCTTCTGTTTACTTTGAAAGCTATTGATTAAACAAACCTCACTGCACGGCTCTGGGCGGTGGGGTTCCCCAGAGACTGCGGGAGCCGCTCCTGCTACTGATCTGGGGGCATTTCACCTCCTCCCCAGTGAGAACAGATCCAGGTTGGGCTGGGCGCCACAGTGCGCCCGGTGGGGCTAGGGAGCGAGAGGCCAGCAGCCAGGCAGCCGCCACGACCCGCAGCAGGCCGGCCTGCACCCCAGCATGGGTTCCTTTCTCTTTTTGTGCTCCTCTTGGTGGCAAGGGTGAGTGGGTGACAGGGCAGGTTCTCGGCCATCCTTCTTTCAAACCCACAGCCAAGGGAGCCCCTTCAGGAATCTACATAAAATCCCCAGAATTGGTTGGAGGCTCTGAAGATGTTTGTTTGGAAGGTTTTTAATTACCTCCACTCACAGTCTTCCCTCCCACTCCCTACTTAATATCTTTAAGAACCGGAAAGAGGTAACGTCAAGGCTTAGTGTGTTTTCCCCAAACCTGAGGTGATAAGGGCAAGCGCAAACTAAGATCGCACGGATCGCCTTATAGAAACACAATTTAACTCAGTGTGCCACGAGGGGCAAGGTTAGAAGACCGGTTGGTCACAACTTGTGCTAACTTTTAAATTACTAAGATTGTGCTGGCTACTGGGTCGGCAAGGAAAGGGCGGCTCTCCCCTGACCCTAAGCTTGACCACCGGCCTCGCAGATGGAGCCAGTATCTCAGCGACTTCTGGTCTCCGGGCTGACGGATTGCTTCTTCCCTATCAGAAGAGTCGCCGAGATAGGGGCTTGGGCCTCACGCCTTATTCCCAAAGCCATTGAACCCGGGACAGCCTCGCAATGCTGGCCATAAAGGTGGCCTGGATCCTCGCCTGCACGTCGCCTAGCCAGAGGGGAAAGCACGGGCTCGGCGGGGGCCGCCCGCGGAGCTGGGCTGGAGACCGAACCCGCTCGCCTACCGGCGAAGCGCGCTCCTATTCCAACCCGCGGTTCCTGCACCCTTAGGCGCGCTGCGAACCGCCCCTGCGGAGCGTGGTGAGCCGCGAGTCGCCGTGGCCCGGCCTGGGGGCAGGGGAGTTACGTTGTTGACCAGTGGGTTGTTAACCCCACTGGACTCGGGCCTGAGTTATGGAGGACTGAGTTGGGTGTGAAAGGAAGGTATTTGCTCCACGTGCAGGGAAGCGCTAGGTGCAACCGCACGAACTTGGGCGCTTCAGTTGAAGCCATTTCTCTGCAGGCTCTTAATCTTTTCTGACTCGCTCCCTCTCCCTTTGACTTTTATCTTCTTTCTCCCTCTTTTTCCTTCCCAGGCCTCTCATTTAAAAAGCTGAGCAGATGATTTTAAGGTGTGGAGGGTATACGTCGCTTACTCCTACCAGTCTTACTTGTGGATAGATGCTAACCCCTATGTTAACTTAGATTTGCAAAGAAATTAGGACGGGGAGAGGTGGCTTGGACCCATTTTCAGAACCTGGAGTACCCACTTAACACACCCGCTTACCTCGAAGGGACCCAACCAATAGAAGTGCTACCCACGCTCTAGCTAACGGGCTTGGTGATAGTTATTCCCAGCCTAAACTGTCACACCCCCATCAGAGCACTGCACACAATAGCCGGTCGCTGGAGGTGAGAGCCCAGAGCCGGCGCTTCTAGTTTCCATGGAGGGAGGCCAGAGTCTGCGGGTGACCGAAGGGGGTGCAGCGAAGGCTGCCGATGGTCCCACGATGGTCCCACGAGTCTTTCTTCTTCCTGACACCAACCTGGTTGAGTTTATTATTCCTCCTGCTCTTCCATCTCTTCCTCCTCTTCTTAATGTTTGAATTCCGTAACAAAAGTTTCCTACGGAGTACAGACTGGGACATACTCACACCACTATTCTAATTCAAAGAGGAGACTTGTATCTTCTTAAAAGTTTGATGAATCTGAGACTAGAACTGCAAATGTCCTATAAAGGACTGCTGTCCCGCTGTGTCTCAGAAGAGGTGGTCATGATCAGCCAGTCCAGTGCACTGCTAGTGACACACCTCATAAATACTCTAGTCACAGCCGGGTTCAGCCTTTGCTGGATTAAATTTAGAAGACACAGGAAAACTACTTGTCCCCTTCCAAACTAAAAAATGTACATCTAACGGAGTCTACCATGTTTCTCCTTCCCAGCACATGCAAGCCTTAGCTTTTATAGGATTTTTAAATCATAAACAAGGCTGCTTTCTTAAAAGCCGTTTCCTGTCCCCAGCAAAAAAGACCTCCTAGCTTCGGCTGGAGGCTCTGTCTTCAGTGCCTGTTAGTTTGCAAAACCCAAAGCCGCATTATCTGAAGGACCTGTGCTGGCAATTTTTTCCTCTCAGCTATGTCAAGCCAAAATGAACTTTCTTCAGTTTTAAGTTCAAGTCCGAGATTTTAGCATTTGCCGTTTCTTGCCTAATAAACTTTATACTTTGTTACCCGGGGGTCAAAATCGTGCCAATCCTGGGGTTGGCTGGCTTTATCTAGTCGGTGTGGGGCCACAGAGACGGGAGGGGGTCGTCACGAGATAATGTTTATAACATGTATTTTTAAATAGCTGCTCTATCCATAATCCAAATAATATTGTTAGAGGTAAACAGTCTTGTCCCTAATAATTTTGACGGTGATTGACTGAGATTCAGCCGATGTTGACCTTTTAATATCAGATGCAGCGAGCTTGGTGTGAAACCTCTGGCACCTATCATTTTAATCCCAAACCTACCTGTATTTCATCGTCCACCTCCTCTTTAAAAGGAAGAGTGACACGTATTACAGATGCTAACCATGACCGCTTTTTAAATGAGATGATTTGTGGGTTCCCCATTCCCTCCTTCCGTACCACCGCCACCCCTAAAAGCCCCACTTTGTCTCCAGTAGACCTTTCCGTGCCTTCCTGCACCCAGGTCCGAGAAGCGCCCGCTCGCTCGGCCACTCGGCAAACTCGATCAGCTGTAGCTGGGAAATGGAAAACACACACACACACACACACACACACACCACACATACACACATACACACACACACACACACACACAGAAGGAGACGACGAAGACCTGCGTCCTGCGAGAGCGGTGCGCAGCGCCCGCAGATGGCTCGCCACGGCCGGGCCGGCGTCCCTGCGCCTAAAGCAGCGCGGGGCGGGGTGGGTGGGGGCCGGGGAGGGGGAGCGCGGGGCCCCTCTCCCCTCCACTCCTCCCAGCCGCGCACCCCCCACACCCATCCCTTTTATATATTTTTTTCCTCCCAAGTTCTCTTGCCTCGCTATCCCCCCTTGAATCCGAAGGCGCCTCGCGATTGGGTGCTGGGACCGGGTACGTCAGTCAGACTGTGACGTGCAGTCTTCCTGTTTCCTTCAGCTGTGTCTTAAAGTAAATCTTGTCGTGGAGCGGAGCCCTCAGCCTTGGGAGCGCTCTGAAACCCAACACCGGTGCAGCGGGCAGAGCCGAGCGGCGCAGAGGAGCTGGGGCCGGTCGTCCGCGCCCCGCGCCCCCGCTCCGCGCGCCCCTCGCCGCTCCTTTCCTTCTCTGCGCTCCTCTCCTCTCCTCCGCTCTGCTCTGTGCTCCCCTCTCCCTCCCGCCCTCCTCGCTCGCTCGCCCTCGCACCGACTCACCCCGGTCCGATCATCACATCCATCACCCGCAAACCATCCTCGTGCGCGCGCGCGCGCGTTTTCCGCTCTCGGCGGGCAAAAACGGGAGAGGGAGAGAGAGAGAGGGAGCGAGCGAGAGGGAGCGAGAGGGAAAGAGAGGCTCCGTCCCACCGCTCTCCGCACCGTAAGTATCTTCTCCCTCGCGCGAGTCCCCTCCCCTTTCCAGATCCACTTGCACTGGCTTGTTCTTGAATGGGAAGGAGAAAAAAGAGCCTCCCAGGACTTACACCCGTGCGCACATTCATTTTCCAGGAGAAAGTGATGTTATTTAAATGAATCCTAATAAAATAGACTCTATAAACAGTTTCTAAACAGGAGCCACCGTGGGACCCAGCGCTCCGCTACCCCCCCACCCCCATCCCCAGAGTAAGTGATCCGCTTGGCTTTTATTTCTCTTTCCTGCTGGTAGCTGGGGGTGGTGTGTTGGCGACGGGGGGAGGCTAGTGTCGCCGGACTTGTCGCTGATCTTGTCACCTTTTGTGTCTTGTTTCTGTGGGGCGAGGAGGCATTTGCTTCCTTCCCTTCTTTCTCTTGTCCTCTCTTCTCCAAAGAGGGGACCACGAAGGGGACCGGGTCGCTTTTTGTTCGCCAGGAGCTCTGCTCTCCGCCCAGCCTCATCCTTGCCATCTCTCCGGGCGAAAACTCCGGGCTCCTCCCCACGTCCTCTCCCTTTGTCTTGTTTATTATAGCCGCTTTCTTCCCAGCTCTTCCAATTTGCTTGTCATTTGCATAGCTTCCACTTCTCCTTTTTAACCCCGGCCGAGGCCCCGGAGCCGGGCAGAGGGCGCACGGGGGAGGGGGCGCTCTATGACTTTCCTCTCCGGACGCGATCAGAGCGGCGGTGTTGAAATTAGGGTTGGAGCAGGACAGTGATGGGCCCCAGGAAAGGAGCGCCGGGGTCTCGCGGAGTCGGGTAAGGCCACGGCGCGAGGCCCAAGGGTCGCGAGTTTGGGGGAACCGGGGCCCGCGACCAGGGTCGCGATCCAGAAGGGTAAAGGGTGTTCTTGGGGAGCGGGACGAGGGACCCCGCGGCCGTCGCCCTTGCTCTGTGCTGTGGCGCAGCTTCCGGCAGGTCCTGTCCTGGTGGTACCTAGTGCTTCGCCCTGGTTTGAAGGATGGGAAAGGGAGGAAAGCCGAGGTGAGAGGAATCGTGCCTGGAAGCGCCTTGAGCTGCGCGGGAAGAAGCAGGAAGAGCCCCTATCTTGCCGGAGCGGACGGGGGAGGGGGGAAGACATCTCCCAAAGTCCAGTTGAGCAAGTTGTTGGTTCTCCTGGCGAGCGGGCCAGGAGTCCTCCCGCGTGCACAGCGTCGGCAGAGACAGGGATGGGGGCGGGTAGCGGGGAAGAGCGCCCGGACTGCAGGGCCCCGGCGCCTTTCCAGCTTCTTCCGAAGTTGAGACTCCTCCGGGCCGACCGGGGGCAGAAAGGGGAGGAGGGGGCGGTCTGGGCTTGGCGGTAGTCTTCCCCAGCCCAGGAGGCAGGCTGCAGGGAGAAACTGCTGTTCTTGGCAATCCCGTGCCTTGCCTTGCCTGGGGGAAGGCTGAGAACTCACCTGCTTGTTTTTATTTTTCCGAGAACGTCTGTGTTGTCTCCTTAAGCTTAGGAAAACAGAGCCAGCCAGGGGTAGCCTCCTCTCAAAGTCAAGGCTGCAAAAGTCTCACCTCTCTGCCCCCACCATGCCTTATTTTAAAATAATAATAATATAATAATAATAATAATTCCTTTCCTAAAGTAGGGAGGCAGACGTCTGTTAGCAGAATGCGCATGGGCAGGGCCTGACAGGTGTGTTGTGTCAAGAAAGACAGGTGTAAATTTCCTGTGTCTGCAAGTGTGCACAGTTCCAGACCGCAGGGCTTGCTGGAGAGCTGGAAGGGTTTGTGAATTTATGGTTGTCCTGGCTCATCAGGACTCTGGGGCTAATGGGAACCGGGCTGCTGCTGTTGTGTTCTGAGCCCCACTGTGCGAGTTCTTTGGGAGGGGTTGGGGGGGCAAGCTGGTGTGTATTTGTTTATTTTTCTTAAGAATGTTGGCAGGCTGCTGCTAAGGCCGCGTCTCAGGCTTCTGTCTGCCAGGGAGCCAAACGCTCCCCCACGTCAGGCAGCAGGTGGAGGGAGACTGACTTGCCTTGCGGGTTCCCTCCAGTTTATGCCTATCTCATAGGTCTGTGCTTGGCAAAGAGAGAGAGGGGGGAAGGAGGGAGAGAGATCCTTTGTGTGTGTGTGTGTGTGTGTGTGTGTGTGTGTGTGTGTGTGTGTGTGTTTTGGACAGCTATGGTGGTGTGTAGCTGCCAAAAATACCAAAGACAGTTTGAAAGTGTTACTGGTGTTAAACCCTATCTGTTACAGGCTGCTCCTCCCTGCCCAGACTGAATAGGTGTGTGCACGAACTCTTTTAAGGTGTATGTTAAATAATCTCAAGTAAGAAGGCGCTCTGGGCGTCGTACACTGCGTGTGCTGATGTCCTAAATAGGACTCTGATGGAGAAGAAAATCTTAGGCACATGGGAGCTAACTGTGCTTTCATCTTTGATGCGAGATTTGGGCCACCCCTCCATGAAGAGTTTCTTGCACAAACTTCTGAGCATTTTTGAACTGAAATGAGCTGTGTGTGTGAGAAGAAGCAAAAGGGTACTGGGGTTAGGCTTAGCATGTGCGTCTTCACAGAAGGACAAAACAGGCAAAGTTAAGGACTCTGGCTTGATACGTGAGCGATGTTGGAGAATCAGTGCAAACGCTGCATCTGGATTCCTCACACTTGATCTTGACGATTTTTCAATATTAGGCTACTTCTTTAAATTGAGCTGCATATTGAGTATGTTAGATAGCCAGTGGTTTTTGTTGTTTGGGTGGTTATCCTTGTTTCCAAGAAAATGAGACGGTATGTGTCATTTATTCTTTCAACTTAAACACCCCTCCCCCCCAATATTTTCCTTGGATGCTTTTGAAGTTCTTTGGTGATTAAAATGTCATCTATGACTGTGTTCATTTACTTTGTTTTTGATAGAGGTTATCTATGGTTGGCACTTATTGATATTTTTATGTGTCCATTATGCAGAATTCTATTTATTTAATCACCACCTTGTGGGAAAAGAGTCATGCATACATAACATGCATCTTTGTTCTCACTTTACTCCCTTGCTAGCCTGGCTTTCCCCTCAGCAGCCATGCAGTCTTGAAACCTCAGCTAGCTCATTCTATGAGTTGCCAGGTTTTCTCTTTATGTCTTCAAAACTCAAAAAGGCCTTTTTTCACCAACTTCCTGTAGTATTTCAGAGATAGTCTTAAATTTACAATATCAACATGAGGATTTTTACATTTTGAATTTTTAAAAGAAATTATAAAATATTAGTGGTATAATATGAAAATGGATTATGCATGATGTACTATTACAAAATTCTAATTAACTATTTTGAATAAATTGAGAAGGACATAGAAAGAAGGGGCATATAATTTTCAACTCTTACTGCTGGTGTGTTCGAAGCCTCAGAGGATTAAAATGTTGCAATTTTCTGCAAAAAAAAGTATGAGCATATTTTCTTAAGATGATTTCTTACACTTTTATTTACCCAATTCAATGAATTATTACAACTAAATCCATAGAAGTCAGTATTTTGGGCATGTCTCAGGCAATGTTACACATTTATTTTGCAAGTGAAAAATGTATAGAATTTTAATAGGATGAAAGAAGCATAAATAAAATGGTCCCAATTTAAGAACTCTGTCATAACAGGAAATTTAAATACCTGTCAATGTAATCTTAGTTATCTGAGGTATTCACTTATGCCAAGTGGGTTCTTCAAAATCAGTATTAAAGACTTCTTAACCTGCTAGTAAGCAGAAATACTTCTAAAGGAAAAGTTGCAGTTAGCATAAATAAACTCTTAAAGACAATGAGGTGAGGGCCACTTAGTGATTTGGGGTATCCCTGCATCAAGTCATCTGATTTTTTCCTCTTGAATGACTCGTTTTATGGATTGATTTACAATACTGTTATTCATAAATACACTTGAAATGTCATAACCAGGTGAACCCCAAGGAGATTGGAGGCCCATTTAAAGCTGACATTCTAGAAGAAGTAATATGTCAGCAAATTCTTCCAATAATTTTATCACCAAAAACAGATAAGCTAAATGATGCAGGCAGGAAACCAAGCCAACCTTACATTTTCACTGTCTCATAAAAGATTTGTCTAAACTCTCTGGATAATTATCATAATGAAACACTTCTTTGTCCAGGATCTGGACTCCAGATAGATGCAGCAATAGCTGCATCTCCTTCTCCCAAATAACTTTTTATTAAAGTACAGCACTGAACTATTTTCTGCTCATATTATGATGTTGTTTGAAAGTCTTTACTGAAAATGCTTTTCTGCTATCACTACCTTACCAGTATGCTTACTGTCCCCTATTAAGGAAAACGTCATATAGGTGGAATGTCAAATCTGTGAATGGCAGATAATTCAAATCTTAATGAAGATTCCTTGGAGGTAGTTAAATAATCTGACTTGATCGTATCTTAAGGTTTGTTCTTATAGTAGCTTTTTCTGAGAATTGTTATGCTGTGTATTGTGCAAGAGTTTTTAAATCATTTGTATAGATTTAGATGCCAACTGGAGCAACAAAGTAAAATTGAAAACTATAGGTAAATTTTACATTTTTTGAATTTTATAATAATAGAGCATATTTGCTCAATAATGATTTGGGTTCGATTTCCACACCAGTATTTTCTTCTGTCTCCTTGCTGATATCAGCATTCACCATTTTGATACCCTGATCAAAAATCTTCATGTTGTCCTTGTTACATTCATAACTAATGTTAAGATGAAAATATTATAGTAATGTTAATTGTCATGACAACATTAGGGTTTAGTACATATGTTAAGACATGTAGGAGTTTTTGAAAATCTTGACGGACAGGAGGGACCACATAATGGATAAAGTCATTGCTTGTCATCCTTCAGATTCTGATTTGGAAAATCATAGAAACATTTTGGAAATGCCTTTCAGTGATCTGATACATTATGATCATTGGATAGTGCATTTTATTATGGAGTAAATATGCTCACAATACATTATATATTGTTTTTGAAATACGCTACTAAAGTGATGTGTGATCTATTCCTATTGTTTATCTTGGCTATAACTTCTGAGGGTCTCAAAGTGCACTGCCACTCTAAACTTTATTTCTAACTTTAGATCTAAGCTGTAAAGAGAGTTATTTTCATTTGTCCCTTGTAATATTATGCTTTACCTTGCTAGGTTATATATATATATTTTTTTTCTATCTTCCCCCAGTTGTCCTGTGCTATGTTATTTTTCAACTGGACATTTTATAATAAGGCCTAAAATGATTGAAATTTTCTTAGCTCCAAACAAAAAGAAGTTATTATTTAATCCAAAACTGCTAACTGCTTGAAAGGCAACTGTGCAAAATCAGTGCAGTTTGATGAATTTGGAGAAAGTTACAGGATATCTTGTTCTTCATAGACTCAGCAAACACTTTTAATTAACACTTGCTCTCCACTGGAGATGAAAGCATCATGTCTTTCCACCTTAGGAAAAGCCCAGCCCTCTTCCTGGCGCAGGCAGGAGGCAGGGATGCAGCTGTTGATACCTAGGCTAGAGGAGAGGAAGTGTAGTTGACGCAGAGGTCCATGGCAGTTGAGAAAGGAAGGATGCCTGGGATGACCTTGTGTTCATCAGGGACACCAGCATGTCCTTTCTGAGCCTCTTCTACATCTTCCCTAGGCAAGATGAGCAGGAGCAAAGCCCAGCTTGTGTGTGAATAGGGAGAAAATATCACAGGAAGTTTGTTCAGCATTTTGATTAGAGACCCATGTGCTTTGCTGGTGATAGTAAAGAGAAAAATATTTGTACACAAAAAGGAAAGAGGTGATATTTTGAAATTGTAAGCTGTAGTTTTGGAAAGCTCATATAGGTCCAAAAGAATCTTGTCGTCCCCCTCCCCATTGCTAATAGACCTTTTAAATAATTGAACCTCTTTCTTCTTCCTCTTATCTGACAGACAGCTGTACCTGATTCATCAGAGCTAATGTGTCAGTGAAATATTTGTCACTGTATTTTTGTGTTTCTGAAATCAATTTTATAAGTAGCATATGAAGAGTCTCTATCATTCTGGGTTGAATTTTGAGCCTAATATTAAAGTTACCAAGACCTCTGTTTCCATCCAGAGTTCAAGATATTTTATCCTGAAACATCAAGGAAGTATTTCATCCTCAAGGTTACAAAACTACATAGAAAACATTGTCATCTGGCTTTCATATACTCTAAAATAGACTCTTTCAAAAACTATGTTTTCCACCATAGTTCAAGATCAAATGCTGCATGATGAAATCTTGGCCAGGTTAAAATACATACATATTGTTGCCATGTAAGCAGTGAGCATTTTCTTGATTTTTACAGGTTATTTCATGCTGAAATTATGCCTATTTGCTTGGATAGTCATTCTTTAAAACTAGCCACAGATGCAGTCCTGGGGAGCACGTAGATGTTTTTACAGGTGAACCGAAAGGATGGGAGCCGTTCCAGACACTCTGCACGCTGCCGTTGGCAATAGAGCCTGTTATTGTGAAGATGTGTTCTGTTAAGCGAACGTGAAGTTCAGTGTCAGAGAAACCTGGCAGGATTTTTTTTTTTCATTTTCTTCATAAAATGTTAATTGTAAACAGAAAGATGTGACATCTTACGTGGATGCAAAATTTGGGATCAGCATTGCTAGTGAATAAGTCACACAGGATGTCAAGTGCCTTTTGTAAGAGGCAAGCAAGGGTGTCCCTTTTTTATATTCTGTTCCTAAGAATCAAAAGAAGCATTTCCTTTGCTCATATATTTGAGGTTTTTTTTTTTTCTTTTTCTCTCTCTCTTTTTTTTTTAATCTTTCAGTTGGTTTTTTGTTTTTGGTTTTTCTTTCCTTTCACTTGGCAGGGGAGATAAAATACACAAATAATGAGTGTTAAAGAGTTTCTTTAGGCATTTGGAGAACTTTTTTGGCAGATTTTTGCATAAGAAAACTAGTACCAGAGATGTGTTTAATCTTGCCACATTCAGCGATCTATTGTTCTACATATTGATTTCTAAAGTGTGACAACACCCTTCTCTTGCAGTGAATCCAGTCTTCTAATAATTAAAGCCATCCAAAAGGACAATATGAAAATTTAGGAATGTGCCCCTAGTGACATTCAGGTGGAGCAGCTGAGCCATCATCACATAGGACTTCACTGATAATAATGTGTAACTTTACTAACCAAACAGACTTGTAAAATGAGCGCTTAGCACTGCCTTCAATGCTAAATTGCTCATTTATGCTTGAAAGGTGCTGAATGGGGCTTCTCCCCATTTCCCATATGACTAAAAATATTTTACAATTCAGCAATAAATAGTATGCAGTGAATATTTGCAGTTACCTTAGCATCTTCTCCTTTAGTCTCATTTAAACTGCAATAATTTTAATGCAGAAATGGAATTTATCACCCAAAATTCACACAGCCTCAGAATTTAACCTTATTTCTTAAGTATAGACCACTTTCATCTTCTTTTATAATATGAATCTCAAAGCCCAAAAATTTAATCAATTGGTTGTCAGAGGCTGTGTTCTTATAATCTACTGTTTCTTCTGAAGATAAACAGTATCATTTTAGGCATTTGTGAAAGAGAATCATATTACTGGTGCTTAAGCAGTTTTTGCTTTTTTTTAATCTTAATCCATCTTAAACCAGTGGAGCAGAAATATTTAAAAATGTTTCATTTCGAGCAGAGTGCATAATAAATTGCAATAATTGTAATGTGCCATAAATCCCAGAGCCTATGCATTTTGCATTTGATTCAGGATTGAGGTCAGGAAATTTGGAGAAATTTAAAGAAAATGATTCATCAGTCCTTTTGTTCTGTTGGCCAGGGTCCCGGGATTCTTGAGCTGTGCCCAGCTGACGAGCTTTTGAAGATGGCACAATAACCGTCCAGTGATGCCTGACCATGACAGCACAGCCCTCTTAAGCCGGCAAACCAAGAGGAGAAGAGTTGACATTGGAGTGAAAAGGACAGTAGGGACAGCATCTGCATTTTTTGCTAAGGCAAGAGCGACATTTTTCAGTGCGATGAATCCCCAAGGTTCTGAGCAGGATGTTGAGTATTCAGTGGTACAGCACGCAGATGGGGAAAAGTCAAACGTACTCCGCAAGCTGCTGAAGAGGGCGAACTCGTACGAAGATGCTATGATGCCTTTTCCAGGAGCAACCATAATTTCCCAGCTGTTGAAAAATAACATGAACAAAAATGGTGGCACGGAGCCCAGTTTCCAAGCCAGCGGTCTCTCCAGCACGGGCTCCGAAGTACATCAGGAGGATATATGCAGCAACTCTTCAAGAGACAGCCCCCCTGAGTGTCTTTCCCCTTTTGGCAGGCCTACTATGAGCCAGTTTGATATGGATCGCTTGTGTGACGAGCACCTGAGAGCGAAGCGTGCCCGGGTGGAGAATATAATTCGGGGTATGAGCCATTCCCCCAGCGTGGCATTGAGGGGCAATGAAAATGAAAGAGAGATGGCCCCGCAGTCTGTGAGTCCCCGAGAAAGTTACCGAGAAAACAAACGCAAGCAAAAGCTGCCCCAGCAGCAGCAGCAGAGCTTCCAGCAGCTGGTTTCAGCCCGCAAAGAACAGAAGCGAGAAGAGCGCCGACAGCTGAAACAGCAGCTGGAGGACATGCAGAAGCAGCTGCGGCAGCTGCAGGAGAAGTTCTATCAGATCTACGACAGCACCGATTCTGAAAATGATGAAGATGGAAACCTGTCCGAAGACAGCATGCGCTCCGAGATCCTAGAGGCGCGGGCCCAGGACTCCGTGGGGAGGTCCGACAGCGAGATGTGTGAGCTGGACCCGGGACAGTTCATCGACCGGGCGCGGGCCCTGATCAGAGAGCAGGAGATGGCTGAGAACAAGCCCAAGCGAGAAGGCAGTAACAAAGAGAGAGACCATGGGCCAAGCTCCTTGCAGCCAGACGGCAAGCACTTGGCTGAGACCCTGAAACAGGAGCTCAACACGGCCATGTCGCAAGTCGTGGACACTGTGGTCAAAGTCTTTGCGGCCAAGCCCTCCCGCCAGGTTCCTCAGGTCTTCCCGCCTCTCCAGATTCCCCAGGCCAGGTTTGCAGTCAATGGGGACAACCACAATTTCCACACCGCCAACCAGCGCCTGCAGTGCTTTGGCGACGTCATCATTCCAAACCCCCTGGACACCTTTGGCAACGTGCAGATGCCCAGTTCCACAGACCAGACAGAAGCACTGCCCCTGGTGGTCCGCAAAAACTCCTCTGACCAGTCTGCCTCCGGGCCGGCCGCTGGCGGCCACCACCAGCCCCTGCACCAGTCGCCTCTCTCTGCCACGGCGGGCTTCACCACCTCCACCTTCCGCCACCCTTTTCCCCTCCCCCTGATGGCCTACCCATTTCAGAGTCCATTGGGTGCTCCCTCTGGCTCCTTCTCGGGAAAAGACAGAGCCTCTCCTGAATCCTTAGACTTAACTAGGGACACAACGAGCCTGAGGACCAAGATGTCATCTCACCACCTGAGCCATCATGCTTGCTCGCCGGCACACCCTCCCAGCACAGCGGAAGGGCTCTCCTTATCGCTCATAAAGTCCGAGTGTGGCGACCTGCAAGACATGTCTGAAATCTCACCCTACTCGGGAAGTGCAATATCCTTTTATTTTCCCCTGGAGGAACAAACAAAACAAAACAAAGCAAAAAGGTTGCCCCAAAGGCTAGCTTTGCACAGGGTTCAGAGTGATGTAGATCAGTATCTTCTGAAGAATGCAATCTTCCCTATTATACAATGTAACAGCTCTTAGCAGTGTGCAGGTGGCATTTCTGCTGGCAGGAAAGCTTAGATTGAAACAGTGTTTGCAACTTTCACAAGTTGTTAATTGCCTCCAGGAGCTGGTATCTGATGGCCTTTCCTAGGAGGGGGCGGGGAGAGAGACAGAGATTCTGCTCCTTTTGTATTCTCTCTCTCTCTCTCTGTCTCTGTCTCTCTCCCTCTTTCTGCCTGTCTCTCTTTCTCTGAATCTCCCCC
The DNA here is from genome assembly GCA_004027165.1 of Ctenomys sociabilis. NCBI lineage: Eukaryota > Metazoa > Chordata > Mammalia > Rodentia > Ctenomyidae > Ctenomys > Ctenomys sociabilis. Next base: position 24,808 of record PVKA01013678.1, on the reverse strand, counting down.
CCCAAAAAAAAAAAATTCTCACTGTGAATATTGAACTCTGTCAGATACTTCACAAAGAAGATGTGCCTTATTATGGAGTAAGGAGAAAACCCAGTCTTCAGATCTGTAAGATTCCCATTAAGAATCCTCACACAAAACCATCCCCCCACTCTCCTAGTCCCCATAATGAAGGCCTGGTTACATCTCAGGAAGCTCACTTGATTGGGAGGAAGCTACTAAACTCTTGTCTTGGCATAAAGGCAGCCATGAGTGGGGAGCTGGAGTCTCTCTTTAATTTTGAAGTGAGACTTTTTTCTTTAAGAACATAGGCAGGTACTGACTTATTCAGATGGCACTGGCTTCCCTCGCTCACCCAGAGCCTGTTCTCTGGGCCTGGTGCAGCTGCTTCTATGCATGATTAACCTCTGCTCAGCCATACACAGAAATCTTTTGTCCTAACATACACAAAGCAAATTATTTTGGAAAGCAGGGGAGCACAATTAAATATAAAACTCAGCAGTATTCAACTTAAAAATAGCTTTTTTATGACTCCATTTCATTCTGATCTTGACCTTTATGTAGAGAGGCCGATTATGTTTTTTAGTGGACATACCCTGCACTCTGGGTATTTTTAACATTTCTCTTTCTCTATGAATCAGTCCTTTCCTTCAATATTTGCAAACTCTTGTAATGGTTAAGTCTTTGGGGTAGAAAAGTAGCATTTGGGGGCAGGTGGAGGCCTGTTTCTTATCTAATAAATTACCAGATGGATATAAAATTTAGCAATTACGTTGGATGTTACTAAATCGAGGGTTTTGAGCCATCATTTTTGATGACTAGAGACTGACATTTTAGTATGGAGCCCACTACAGAGACCGCCACATCGTGTGGAGGCCCAGCTATGGCAGAAATAAGCTTTCCTGGGTCGTCCTCCCAGCCCAGGTTGTAGTGTAGCCCTTCGCTAGGGAGGAGGAGCCCCAGGTACAACACCCCTGGGTTAGCTAACCAGGAAGTCTCTTTACACGCTGAGGAAGACAAGAAGTCAGTGGAGAGAGAAAAGAAAGAGGATGCTGATGTCGTAGACCTGAGTCTTGGCTTGGTTACTGATTCAGCTTCAATCTCTAAGAGCTGAAATGCAATGCACTGGTCATGAAGCTGTGCTACAGCAAGGCCTATGCAAGCAAGAAAGGTTGGTCAGTACCGCAGGAGCAGAGATGTTGATGATGAGAAGGATCAAGCAGAAAGACACAAGGCGTGGATGAGTTTTTACCCTTCAGAAGAACACCTTTCCGAGTTCATGCCAGGCTAATGTGTAGCACTAGACCCTGTTGGCCCTAATAGTTTCAGAGGTCCTTGAACTTCATTTTGAAAGAAGTAGGAAAGTATTGGAGGGTTGGGGGCGGGGGGCTAGAGGGAGAGAGAGAGAGCCAGAGAGACAGAGACAGAGAACATGCATGGTCATTGTGGTGATAAGTTTTAAAGTTCTAAAACTCTTGCTCCCAATGCTAGTTTCTGCTCTTTAACTTATATTTTTCATTATCAGCCACTAATTCTAATTGTGCCTTTGTATATTTTTAAGTTACTTTGATCTTCTAGGGAAAGGAAACACAATATTTAACATTGTTTTAAGTGTCAACCATGAACACAACACATTGTCTCGTTCTCTCTGTATTTCTAAATCCCTGAAGATTACAATGGAAAGAAATTCCTTTACTTGTGTATGTATCAAAGGTTGTAAAGAGCATAGTTACTTCTTCTGCAACAAGTAACTTCTCCTGTGTCCTGCCAATAAGGTTCCCTTCAGCAGGGATGGTGGTAAACACACCTTTGTGTGAAATGTCAGTTTTCAACACCTGAAAGTCTTTCCTTCCTATGGCTGAATGCTCTGAGCCTCTTGTTGCAATTAATCACCATAATTTTTGCTTTATGACCTTCTAACCTCACTTCTTTCTCCTCCTCCTCCTTCTCTTCTTCCCGCTCTTCCTCTCCCTCATCCTCCTCTTCCTTATCCTCTTCCTCCTTCTATTCTTCCTCCTCCTCCATCTCCTCCTCCTCCTTCTCGTCCTCCTTCTCCTCCTCCTTCTCCTCTTTCTCCTCCTCCATTACATTGTACTTTTAACCACTTGGTTCATTGGTACATGGTTTCTCAGGAAGATGATGGGCAAACAGCCTTTTCAGTAGTCCCACAATTTAGAAGCAGCTGAGAATCTTAGTATTTGTGGGCAGATTAGATTAGAGCCACTCTGCTCCTATCTGCCTCCATATGGCAAGCGAGTTCCTCCCTTGATTTCCTAACCATGTACATATCCCACTCTTCTACACATTATTTGGATGAATCATTACAGACAAATTTCTTAAGTTTGGTTTGAAGAACACTCTGGACATTGCAGTGAGTGATTTTTTTCTCCATCTTTAGGGAAACAGGACCATAGCTGAACGTGTTGTACGATGATTCCTAGAAAAGAGCAACCAAAATAAGTTGAAATTGTAGCACTATGAGCTCCAGTAGTGCATTTCTATTTTTACTGCATGGTTTTCTGAGCTGCTATAAATAATTTAATTCCTAAGGAATGATTCCTGGTCCAAAGGGCAGCATCTGATTTTTGAACAAACTACCCAAGATAAGAACAGCTCGGTGCACCAGCTCATCAAATCAGCCCATCCTAAATGGAGCACGCTAAACATAGCTGTGCTACGGATGGAGCACGCTCCCTCCTCATGCCCAGCAGAGGAAAGGGGTCCTGGACGTGTGCACATTAAGCCGAATGAATGTCCATGCACCTGGTCAAAGAGCTCGTGTCTTGAATATAAAAAAAGTGTTCCAGTATCTTTGCAAATGAATCTATTTAACCAAATATTAAGTTTTATTCAAATGCCAAAAGAAACAAGACAGCCAATTGCTTTTCTTCGGGATGTTCCTTGTCATTCATCCTCTTTGCATCTCAAGAAAAATAGCCTTGTTCAGGCCTCAAATATTTGCATATACCCAATTAAGGCCCAAGAGTGGTACTATAAGCCATTAAGCTGTTCAGGGGAAGAAGTCTGGCCTGTTCCCTGTGACAGTCAGTTTTCTCCTACTCCACCCTGAAATGGTTGAGGGCTGGTGAGATAGCTCAGTGGACTAAGCACCTGCTTTGGCAAATGCAGCGACCAGCGTTTGATTTCTGGTCCAGCATGCTGCACCGGCCCCATCCCCAGGAGCTCTGAGCCAGTGGCCAGTGACTAAGACAGGGTGTGGTGGCGTATGTCTGTAATCCCAGCACCGGGGAGGCTAAGAACAGGAAGATCACTAGGAATCAGAGCTGCAGAGTGAGACCCTGTACCAAATACAGAAAAAAAAAAAAAAAAAAAAAAAAAGAACAAGGTTCAAAACACTCCCATGTTTAGAAAGGAGAGCTTTCTAAGGGTATGAAATTAGAATCCAGCCCCCAAAACATGAGTTAGGAATGAATTTCTGAAGTGTGGCACAATCCCCAGAAGGTGCTCCTTTACATTTTTAGGATTCTTGAGGGTCTATCATATTTTGGTGAGAGTGAACTGTGTAGATTAATGACTTCAGAGCACCTCAACCTAAAGAAAAAATACAGGAACTTTTTTAAAAGCTACATATTCCACTGAGGATGCCAAACTTCTCTGTGGAATCACAACTTGCTCTGTCTCTACCATGAAAGGAGCGCGTTCAATCTGCTCCCGATTGCAGGTTTTCAGAACAAGCCTGTAGAAAGAGCTCATCCCAGAATAGGGAGGAAACCAAAATTCTGTCGTTTCCATATGCTTTGGGGGACTTAAACAGACCTAGCACATTTGCCCAGAGCGGCTGCACGGCCCATCTAGCCACAGTGCAGGTTTCTCTGGAATAAAAAGGGTTTTCCTCTGCAGCCTTCACAACCTATTATGCTTCCATTTGCCTTTTTGCTGCTTCGGCTGCTCCTCTGGCTGCTACCATTTAGGTAAGGTTGTATTGTGCTTGGTAAACAGAGGACACTTAAGAGTCTCAGGTTGTTTGGACCCTACTGTAGGATCAGCTGCGCTAGCCTGCTTCTCTGATCTTTTATATTCCCAAGCAGATGTCTTTGATTAATTTATGGGTTTATCATCTTTTTTTCTTTTTTCCCCCTTTCTTTCTTTTTTTTTTTTTTTTTTTTTTTTTTTTTTTTTTTTTTTTTTTTACACCTGGCAGCTGTCTCAAGTTTCAGCAGTTATTGTCTATTTTGCATTACACATAGAATTGAATGTCATCTGTCTTCACAAAGCTATGGCTAAGAGAATTGAAGCAAAGCCACACGAGCTGGAGCTGCCGGGACAGATCTTGTTTGCGTTCCATCCCCCTCGCCCCACCCCCTTTACCTCCTTAATATTTATTTGTGCTCATTTTCTTTCCTGGCCTTGAATGGAGCTTAGCTCGTGCTCGGTACAGCTGTATGTTTACTGAATCTCTTCCATTGCGACTCATTGTGCGTGTGTAAGTATCCAGGAAACAGCTAGCGCTTTCTTGGAAGAGCGGCTGCTTTTCAGCACAAGCACTTAAAAGGGAAATTAACCAATTGGTCAGTTCAGATTTATTTTGAGGAGAAAAAAAGAGGATTATCTAACTGTTGGCTTCTAAATGTTTCATTAGCTATTTTTAATAGTTTATTAGAAACATATATTTGATGGGAATTTTATCTTAATTACACAATGAACAAGAGATAAAGATTTGCTCTGTGTCCCATTTCAGTTGATCCGTTCCAAGTACTGCCAACAGGAAACATTTTGAAGCAAAAAATGAACTTGAGAAATCCAAATCAGAATCTTTTTTCCCATTAAGTAAAAAGACTAAATCCTGATCAAAACATAATGAATATATTTTTTTTAAATAAAATGAACTAAACCTTAGCACAGCTTAGAGGAAAGTTGAGCAGCTCTATGCCTCTGAGAGAAATACAGCAAAACAGTTTATGTTCTGTGGAGGACCGAATCTTGAAAGATTTGGGACTTAGAATTAATTGAATGGGGATGAGGTTTCTTTTCATGGACTCATCTGAAAGAAAAGATTAGAACTCAGATCTGAGAACATGCGTGGAAGTTTGGACTTGCCTGAAACTCTTATCGCAAGGCAAGAGGAGACAGCTTGCGACCATTATTCCACTTATCCATTTGGACAGATGGTCCTGAAGTGTGCCGGGCTTCTTTCGTCCTCTCTATCAGTCTAATGGAGGTTACAGAGGGCCTTCCAGGGTTCTCTTGGCACAAGAAGGGTGTCAGTCATCAATTACCGTCTTTGTCATCACTAAGGACCTCAAACAAAAACGCAAGTTCAGTTAAGCTGCTTTGGCTCACAGAAAGGAAAATCAAAATTTCTTTCTTTAGTGTTTATTTTCAGTTAAAATACACACACACACACACACACACACATAACCACAATACTTGACTTTTCTATCTGCAAACCAAGGCAATCTTCTTTACTTAAATTCCATGGGACCTGGGGGGATGTGTTAATTGGACAAATTCTCAACAGAAGATTTCGTTAAATACTCGGTTATAAGGAGCGAAGAGCTTATCAATATTAATTTGGTGATGTGCCTGATACCTCCCTTGCTTCCCTTCCTTCTTAGTGTTGTGCTAAGCCTGAGGGAGGTCACTGGGAAAGCTTTCTTTTTCCTATCTGTGCTTATCTGACCTTTCCTCAGAAGGCGTGAAATTTCTGTTGCTTGGTTAAGGTGTGTTGTGTGTGTGTGTGTGTGTGTGTGTGTGTGTGTGTGTGAGCGCATGCGTGCGTGTGCGTGTATACTTTCTTTTCTTTCTCTCTTTAATTTTCCCAGACTCTCTCCTTGAAGAGAGAATCCTTAAAGAAGCTTCTAGAAAGGACCCTTAATTGACCTTGTGGGGGACCACATTGATTTTCTCCACGTGCATCTTCATTTCTGATAAATTATAAAGCCATTAATTTGCTGAGGAAATGGCAGGGCCAGGCTGCAGCACAGATGTGACCAGAGCCATCCCAGCTCTGAGTCGGCAGGAGTGCCAAGAATCCGGGCGGCGAGAGTCGGGAAGCCTGGATTGTCATGGTTAGCCACACTTTCTCTTGGGAACTGTTTTAGTTGCCGCTGTTTATAGATTTAAAAGGTAATGATGTTTACAGATAAATAGGCCTTCTTATTTGGGGTAAGTGGCCATTTATTGATCTGCTAACCCACATTTATTGATTTGTTAGCCCCAACTACTGTGTCGCTCTCAAAGGAGTTAACTATAAATCCAGGGCAGGGAAATTGTATTTGGTTTTGGATGGTTGCTTTCACAAAACAACACCCTCTCCCCGTTCCCTCTGCCAGGACTACCCCTCCCAAATTTCAGCTGTTATTTTAAAGGAAACTGTTGAAAGGAGATAATACCAAGACAGAGACTGACGGAACCCGGGAGGCCTCTTTGACTAGTACTGTACTAAAAAGTGAAATGTGAAGTTTACTCGACGGTGTGCAACATGATGTGTTTTAGATTCCCCAGTGTGTCAGCAGGAGAATTTGATGTGACCTGCAGGATGCGGAGAGAAGAACAACCAGAACCACAGCTGCAAAGAAGGAATGAGAGTCTTGTGACTAGGGTTGAACGGCACATGTTGGGTACATGTGTCTCCTTAGCAACAAGTGAACATATGGATAGCATACGGGCCTAGACAAGGGGAAGGCCGGGCCACCCTCCCCACCAAGTAGCTGAGAATCTGCAGCTAAATTGTGCTCCTGGCAAGCAGTGGAGCAGGGCTACAGAGCTCCTGGCAGTCCCAGGGCCGCTTGGAGAGGCCCCAGACAGGCTGGGGGTGAGCTGCTATGGGGTCAAAAGGGACAGGGCCATGTTGTTTGTGGATTTTTTTCTTTGCCTTAACCAATTGCATCCTACATGCAGGAAGGATTGTCACCCAATCACTTGAAAAAAGCAAAGCTCATGTTCTTTTATACCCGTTATCCGAGCTCCAATATGCTGAAGACTTACTTCTCCGATGTAAAGGTAGGGACTTACGGTATTACCAGATTTATTTTTACTTTCTGTGCATGTGGAAGTGATTTGAACTCTGGGAAATTAATGGGGATGAACGCGGAATCTGTCTATGGATACACCTGTGTTGCCGTGGGCTGAGTGCACTTGTCCTTTGTCTAAAGGTGTGTGAGCAGAGATGCTGCTTGCATGTGGAGGTGGAGGGGCCACTGGCCCTGCGGCACTTGGGTTTCAGTGTAGCCCTGCAACCGTCACTGGGCCCTTCCTAGGTGTCAGTAGCTTCTTGGAAGAAAGTTCTGGTGGCAGTGAATGGATATATGCTGTAGAGAATTCTTTCCCTCTGCTGTAGCAGTGACCGGTTTCTGTTTTTGTTTCTGTTGGTTTCCCCATATTTGTGCCTATGAAAGCAAACTCTAGCACCTCTTTTCCCCCCTGTCGAAAAGGAGCGTACATTGAAATTCTCTATGCAGTAGCTGCTTAAAAACAAAAGTGATGATTGTCTCTTATTTACAACTTAATTTGTTGTTGATGTAGAGTACACTGAGCATAAGGAGAATGAATAAAGTGACAGATTCAGGACACATTATTCAAATGAGGAGATGAAAGCTGTCGGCCTACAGCTGCAGCCTCCCCCATTCTACAGAATCCTGGGACCTCCTGGTCCTGTGTGTGTGCGCATATGTATATGTGTGTGCTCGTGCATGTGCATGTCTGTCTGTGTGTGAGTCTTAAGTAATTGTTTGTATCAACTTGATGTTGCGTTAATCATCTGTAACTTTTTAAAACAAGGATTGGGTTTTGATGATAATGGCATGCATGGTGTCATTATCCAAGGAACTTGATAAACATTACATTAGCCGAGATTAGTTTATTAGGGTTGGGGGGCTCCCCCACCCCCTTCTGCCCACCCCCATATGTATAAGTTCTTTCTGCCACCGAGAACTCACAAGCTGCCAACACAGGCCTGCTCCTCTGGCTCCCCTCCGCGCAGTGTGCTCTGTGACCCCAGACCAGGTTGCTTCCTGGACCCCCTCGGCAGGCCTAGATCACTTCAGTTTCCTCTGCTGCTGATTTGTTTGGTTTTCTTGGCAAAGTTCTGCTTCCCCTCCTGCTTTGTTCTGAGTGGGGCACCGACTTCAGCCTTGCAGCGCGCCTTCTCTAGCTGTGCTGCTTGAGTACAAGGTGTGTTTTCACCTCATTCAGCACCAGCTGACTATGGGACAGGGTAGAGGAAGCAAAGAAGGTGTATAATGTGAGGGCTGGTGGAGGCCACTTAGCACACACCAGGCCGAGGGACACAGGAGGCTGGAAAGCCTGGGCTTGCACTGGGGACATCTAGACTAGACCTACAGAAGAGACACAGTCAGCTCACTGAGGACTGGGTAGCTTCTGGAACCTGGCGGAAGCTGGCAAAATTGGTCTTCCAGGGGCTCATCCTAGCACTTTGTTTCTAAGAGAGTGATGCAAAAGGCAGGGACGCAGAGAGATGCTGTGTGCACACTCATGCACATGCGTGTCCCGCTACCTCGCCATCCTCTCGCGCGTCATTGCCAGGGGTAGGATAATGAGCACGGTAGCTGAGGTCATCCGTGCAGCACCTTTCACCCAGAAGGAGGCCAGGGAGCTCTGCAGAAGGCACACCCGGGGCCCACTCACCCACCCCTGAAGTGCAGCCACCTGGAAGAGAAGCAGCAGAGCTCTGAGCCAGCGCCGCTGCCCCTCGGTAGATGCAAACACCAGACTTGTCATGCTGTGTGTGCCTGTGTGCTAGGGGAGGACGCCCAGTGGGGGAGGGTACTGGCTGCAGCTTTACAGTACTGTGCAAAGGAAACCAGTAAGAAAACATGCCCACTCCTTCAGAATGCACCCAAGGATTCAGTTTTACCAAGAACTACCTACTGTGCATAAAAACAATTAAGTATCTGGTTGAAGAATTTATTTTTAAGAAAGTGTGTTAGTGGGCTGGCCAGATAGCTCAGTGGATTAAAGCACCTGCAAGCAGGCACGGGGGCTGGGGGGATCGAACCCCCAGGCCTGCCATGCCGGCCCTGCCTCCAGAGTATGCTGAGGCCGGCAAGTGAGATGGCGTGGTGGCTTGCACCTGTAATCCCAGCTCTTGGGAGGCTGTAAACAGGAGAATCACTATGAGTCTGATCTAGTAGTGAGACCCTGAACACCCTGTAGACCCTTCCTTAAAATACAGGGGAAAAAAGGAAAGTGTTAGTGTTCAGGTTGCAAATTCCATCTGTATTTTTCTATTGGAAGAGAAGGCTGTTAAAACATATGTGAGTTTGGTTAAATGATAATTCTCCACTCTAGTGGAAAGGAATCCATTGGATACAACACAAAGCAGAAAACCACCAAAGAGTATTTTTCTTGTACTTTTAGAATGAATTATACATTTTAACTTTCCTAATTATTTTTTTTATTTGACCAGTAATAAGTTAATTTGTATTTCTGAGTTCACACAGATGAGAATAGGAAGAAGAGCAGAGAACAATAGAGCAGCCCAGGAATAGTGGTCCAGAAACTTTCAGAACTTGGTTCCAGAACATTATGAGATTTTGTCAGTGTTGAGCGTGGTTCTGAGTCTGCTGTCTCCAGTGCACAGTGTATACACACAGAGAACACATGCATGATGCTGTATGTAGAATGTGCACATCATGCTAGATACAGCACATCCTATCTTTACCTCGGTAGATATACAAGTGTGGGTGACTCTTTGCAGGGCTGAAAGAGCTGGAGAGTTCTCAGGATACACTTCAGCACTTTATTTTGGTCAGGATTTAAGAAACCACTACAGGAATGAATGGTCCCTAGAAGTGAGTAAGGAGATCTTAAGATTTTGTCAACCATGAAACCCTGTATCAGGAAATCTTAAAAAGGGCATGTGTCTGTGGCCCACATAATGCTTGTCATAATGACGTGAGCCTTGGTTTGATTGTGGCCCTATTCATGGAAGATAATTTATAGTTTAATAAAATGTACTTTTCCACATTGGAAAGCCATTTCACTTAAAGTAGTGATCGGAAGTTAGTTTTCCATGCAAATAAACCAAGACAAATGGCATGGGCAGAGAGGGTTTCAAAGCCACAGCGGGCAGTGGTGTGAGATGGGACTGGTGCCTGGCCAGCTTGGAAGGTGATTGGGGAGCGAGCTGCGCCCTTCTCACACTGTTTTCTAGCAGTGGACCCAGTGCCCAGCTACCCTCAAGTGAAGCTACCGGGGCAGGACGTAGATGCCTTCCAATTACTGAGGAAGGAGGAGGTGGAGGGAAATGGTGACAGGCTGGAGACACTGACGCGGTGAGTTGTGCAGCCCTGCTGGATGTGAAGGCTGAATCCCAGCTCAACTCGCTTTGCCCCTAGAGTCAGGATCTGTGCAGAGCTCTGTGTTCTTACGGCGAGTCCCGCTTAATTCCCTCACGGTGACATTTCACCAGACATAGAGCTCGGCTCTCCAGGGCTTCAAATCCCTTGAGAAGGACAAGTGGGCAAGAGGGAGAGAGGTACCAGGGCCGGGTGGATGCACTATCTCTCTCGTTCACTCCCGGGTGCTGATTTTAATGTGCAAACTAATAACTCCTAGAGCACTAAGTGCAACAGATTCAGTGTCACTTCAGCTTTGAAGAACAGACGCTCACAGCCTTTCAAGCCAGCAGCGTTAGATGATGCATCCCCTCCCTCCACCCCTCGAGTCAACCGCTGCCTAGCCAGATTAAGGTGTCAGGTTGATTTGTTTTATACATCTTTTGACCATGCTCATTGAATATTTAGGAAGTTTCTTCAGCCCATATTGAGGCTGAGATGTCCCATGGGAAGCATTAATCAAAGTCACAGAGACTCGTACACTGTGGAAACACAGGCTCTTTATTGTAGCGATTAGTTTTTGCAGTAACACATTAACACACTACAGAGCTCGCCTTTGCAGAACAATTGATCCTTTTCTTGTAAGCTACTACACAACGCGCGGGAAATTAACTCTTTCAAGTTTAACGCTTTCCCTCCGCCAAATGTGAACATCTAGAAAAGAGATGGCTCGCTTTGCTTTTTGCTTGTTGCCAGGACTGAGCAGTGAGTGGATTTCGGTCCCCTTCTGGTGGAGGGGAGCCCTGTCCCTCAGGCTGTAGTGCTGGTCATTCTGCTCGCCTCGTGTTTGGGGCCTCTTTTTTCTGTCCATTCTCTTTCTCTGGTATTTCGGTTCTCCAACAATAAGCTTTAAATCTCCCTTTATGTCCCATTCGTAAATAATGGCAAGGGCACTTCGTTTTTTGTTCTCCCCCATTAGGTCATTCATGACCATTCTAGAAAAAAAATTCCCTTCTATTTCTTCCTCTACAGTACTCTTGTCCATATGAGACAATGTCTTGTAACAATACAGAAGCCTAATCTCCATGTCAAAGCAATTTTCATTCCCCAGTGCACTGCCTGCTATCATTTTGTAATGTTTTGTTTCTTATTCTAAAAGAATTAAAAAGGAACAGTAAGCCGTCACGGGGGCCTGTAGTCCTTATCTCAGTGTCTGGAAATTTGGACAGTGTATTTTACTGCTGAGATAAAATGGAAAGAACTCCAAGTTCAGCAAATCGTAATGGGTTTAAGTTCTATTGAAATCGGCAACCAGAAGATCAGATAACGGGGGTCCTTCAGTTGTCTTTTTAATCGGGTTCCCCGCGAGGCTGAATAGAGACAGAGCAGGCACACAGAGTGAAAATATAATTCTTGGATAGGTTAAGTACATGTTTGAACTCTTGCAAGCAGAAGCGATTTGCTGATGACTTAATCATTTTCTGGTCAATTATCTGTAAGGGCCCTTGCAACTCCATGGCAATTATGATGCAAGTTGGCCTTTTGGGAGAAACACCAGTCTCCCTGCTTCTGTTTCCTTGTTACTTCCATTCTCTGCCATAAATTTTCATTCAGTTATTATCTTTGCTCAGATAGAAACAACTTTCTGTGTAGTAATTACAGCCCCAATATACACTTTAGCTGTCATCTTCTTGGGGCCTGGATGTTCTCATGGCCAGTGTTTGATAAGTGCTCTTTGTTGATTTTTGATGAATGTCCATCTTTTTCTGGGGGCCCAGAGAAGGGATGACAAAAGGCAGGGGGTATCTGTCAGCCCGCCTCATATAAAGCTTTGGATTTATTGGTTTTGACTTGGCAAGTTGAGACACATCTGTCCTTTACACAAACAGAAGACTGTCACTAAGGAGGGTACCAATTGCAGCGCACCCCGGAAGCCATTGCCATTGCAAAGGTCATTGGGAAACCTTGGTAAACAAAGTTTTAAATCCCAACCACGTTATAGTAACTTGGCATTTAAAAACAATGTAATTAAGGCTGTGTCTCGGTGGTCCTGTGACTCTCTCAGCTGTGCCTCTCAAGAGGCAAAGGCACCAGGGAAGGGGGCATGGATCTCATCCGAAGTTGCCTGCTGAGGGCGGAGGAAGAGGCACCATGTTGGAGCAGAGCACACCCAAAGCTTATAGTGTGGGCAGACAGCAAGTGGAGCTGGAACCCTTTGGACGCAGGGAGAGATCTTCTGTGACTGAGACACAGGCAGACACCAGAGTCCTCCTGTTCTGTCAGAGAGCCATTTGCCTGTGTCAAAGGAGTGGTTTTGTGATGATGCGAACTCTCATTTGTAAATGTGTAGGTCACAAAAAGTGCAGGTCACACTGGTGGTGCAGGGGTGTGGCTCACCGTCTTTTGGATCTGAGCATGACATCTGTTGCTAGGAGTCTATGGCATAGGTGAATTTCCATAAGAAGTGTGCAAATGCATTCTATGCTACTGAAACACGAAATACAATGTTATTTTTTTTTTAAAAGATATTCAGCTCCAGGATCATCTGATGTAGTGGTGTGAGTTTTGCATGGAAATGGGGAGGGTCACACTGTGCGAGATTTTCATCATTGATCCATTTGATAGTAACACTCTACCTACATCGTTTCCCCTGCCCCTCCAGCTACATTTTGGTGCAAGGGCTTACATTCCCAAGTAGAGAGGGGAGGGAAACTTTAAGAATGTAACAAATACTTAAAATATAAATGAACAAAATAGTGATATTCTTATTTTCATAAACATTTGAATTTAACAGTTCAACAGATGCATTACCTCTCAGCTGATCAAGTGGTTTAGCAATTTCCGTGAGTTTTACTACATTCAGATGGAGAAGTACGCCCGCCAAGCCATCAACGACGGAGTCACCAGCACAGAAGAGCTGTCTATAACCAGAGACTGTGAGCTGTACAGGGCCCTGAACATGCACTACAATAAAGCAAATGACTTTGAGGTAGGAACTAATCTTCATCTTTTCGGTCATCTCCCCTTTACCTTATATACAATTTGGTTTTCTTTTGAAATGTTTCTCCATGGGATTTTGCGATGAGTTCTTACATAACCACACTGGAGACTTTCCCATCAGAACCAGAGGGAGTGGATGGCCACCACCTCCAGCCCTGTCCCCTGGCTCTTTAGCCTCACCGGGCCACAGAAAACAGAACTGAAGCATCCACAGAAAGAAATAGCAAGGAGCAGATACAGAGTGACTTTTTGTCCAGGGAAGAGGTCCTTGCTCCAACAGGCCTTTTCTGTACATAGATTCTGGGATATCAGTAGAGTTGATATATGCTGTATGCAACATAGCTTTAAAAAACTGTTTTCTAGAACCACAAAAAATACTGCTAATGGGGGACTGATTCCACAGTTTCTCATCTGCATCAACATTTATTTCTGGGGTGGTAGAAATGATATGAGAATTTACTGACTATGTATCAGAAGAGATCCATCTATATCTTCATGAGGGTGCTTTTATTAATGTTTGTGGCTTGGAGACTAGAGACTTGTGCATTGGTGTGTGTGTGTGCGTGTGCGTGTGCGTGTGTGTGTGTGTGTGTGTATTCTCCAAAACATGTTGTCCAGTGTTGCTGGACATAGAAAGCCTTGAGTGTACCTACAACTCACACATTCTAGATCCATAGAAGGTAGCATGGACATTTCCCATAAACCGTACCCCTGCCTGAAGGACAATGAGAGACGCAGAGCTGTGAATAAGGCACTTCTCTACAGGCTAATGTGGTCTCAGCAAGCCCCTCTCAGTCCCATGTGTTGGGTCTCAGTGGGACAGCACCAAAAAATCTCCCAGGACTCACAAAGGCATTTTTCTGAGTCCTGTGGGCGAAGGCAGCAATAGTTGGAGGTGGGAATGTGGCAAGAGCTCTGTAGACCAACCCCGGTGAGGAGGATAGACAGGTACTGGTTAGCAAAGCTGGTCCATCTATTGAATCATCTCAAATAGATACTGTGCCACCCTGAATCCAGGATTTCTTCTCCTACACCTGTTTTTAAAGGGAGCTTGCATTAATGTTCTTGCTTTGATCCTGCAGGTACACACCTAAGAATGTCCAGAAAGCTCTTACTCAGGAGTGAGGGAAACCTTAGTTTGACCCTGTGAGTAAAGGAATATGACCCCTTCCTGCCCCCCCTTTTGGTCCTTTTTCTTAATGGTCTGGCCAGTGCAGCTCAGTGATAGGGTTTATGAAGAACAAGTATGTGAGCTTAGCAACCAAGAAGTCCTAGATTTTCCTTGACAATTGGAATGGTTCTAGCATAAGGGAGCACTGTGTCTCCAAAAGTTGAGACCAATGTATTTCTTGCTAACCGTGTTGCAGATGAACTTGGTCTTTTGCCAAATGTACTTTTTTTTCTGAATGTCCTAAGAGGTGATGTTCTTGGAGTGGTCATCCAGCATCCTAAAATCAGTATTTTTTTAAGTTTCTGTTGTAACAGAACCCTGGTTTATTATATTGACAAAACAGAAGCAAATTTCTTCTAAAACTAAAGAACGTGGCTAAACACTTTAAAGACGTTTTGTTAAGAGCTTCGTTTTTTCCCCTCCCCTTCTCATAAAGCTGTTACCCTAAACCTTAAATGAAGACACTCTTGCTGTGTGCTGGTAAATAATTCACACTGTGTTATGACGCACACATTCACTGGGCTTCATAAAGAATTGCCTCGGATTCACCAGATGCTTTCTGCCTTTCTGCTATATAATGTACTCTAGGCAACAAATCCTTAAAGTGCACATTAGGGTTTGCAGGGTTGTTTAAACCTTACCTGGTTGGAATTTAATCCCCTACTATCTGTACAAGGACCCAAATGACACAAACAGGGGACACCGGCAGCAAGAGGGACCCAACAAGCCGCTCCATTTAGCTTCATCTAAAGCATCCTCTGATACAATTAGCATCCGATAGCTCCCTCTCTGTGAATCATACCCACTCCCAGCCAGGCCACCTCGCCTTTATCTGCTGTGTCTATTTAAAGACTGCCTTGCAAGGAGCTTGGGGCCCAGGCTGGAATTCTGTCACTTCTCATGTGACTTGGAGCAAGTTATTAGACTGTGCGGGGCCTAGTTCCCCCTTCACTAAAAAACAGACCCTTTCCAAAAATGTGGGAAGTATAATTTTTAATTTGGTCTTGTGACCTAAGGCATTTATTATTACTGTTTTGTTAGTAATAACAAAAGTCTCAGATAAAGGGATCCCTTGGTTTCTGTGCTGTGGAGTGGGAGGTGCTGCTTACATGAAATGCCTGAAAAGCCACCACCCCCGTCACTAGCGCTTTCCCACATGGATCGTGGCTGTGAGTCAAAAGTAGACCAGGCACCTTGAGCCGAGTACCTCAGTAGATGGTGTGTGCAGTGCTTTTCTCTCCCATCAAAGTTTCTTAAGATTGCATGAAGCCAGACTATGGGTTAAGCAGCAAGTGGGCAGGGTGGCAAAGTAGCAACCCTTCCACCTGGCTGAATTTTCCAGAAGACCTGAAGTGTGGTAGAAAGAGTGAAGTTGGACCTATCTGCTGCCCAAGGAGGCAGTCGATGCGAAGGAATATATTAGCCCACCTGAGTATGTGCAGGCTGAATAACAGAACACTTTACTAATTGCACATTTACATGTCTCCGTCAGCTGTTTATAGCAACGATAAAGCAACTAACATTTATTGACTGTTCACTAATGCTCAAGCTATTTCATGAAGTGTTTCACCAGTGCTAACACTTACCTGCACGACAGCAATGACATCAACATTAACAGAATGAGAGACTGTCCAGTTCAGTTAAAACTTTATTGCTTTGAAATTTATTCAAAATGAACCAGGTCCAGTAGAGCCAGGGGTGGGAGAGGTGATGCAGCTCTTGTGCTCTGCTGGAGTCCTTCTTTCCTTCCTTTCTTTCTGTCTCCCTTGGCTTTCTTCAGCCTGCTACTGTCTCTGCCTCTGTCACAGCTCGCTGTGGCACCTCTGGCCCTGCCTGGCACCTGTCCCCTTCCCATCTATTTTGCTGCTGGCTCCTCTGGCTAGAGAATGGACTGACCCCTGGCCTCCAGGAAAATAAAGCAGATGGGGAAGGTTTATCACTGGTGAAGAGGGAGTGGCTTGCGTCTCTTCTGGACCCTGCATTTCCTGCCTTGTATGAGTCAGAACCTTCTAAGTGACAGGAGAGCTTGCTCTGCCTTTTGTATCAGTTTACACAATGGCCAAGATTCTTGGCACAGTGTCCAGGCTTAGGGTGGTGAGAGTTTGAGATGTCCCAGGGGATGTGGAAGAAGAGACACTGAAGGGTGGGGTGGGGAAAGAAAAGCAGCAGCAGCAGCCCCAGCCCCAGCCCCAGCAGCACACATTTGGTTTGTGCTGCAAGGAGGGGAGCTGCCTGCCTGGCATGGGGTGGGGCGCCCGGCCTCAGAGCACGCCTGGCAGAGGTGTGCCCAGGAGGGTGCTCCATTATGGCCAGGTCTTTTGCTCCTGCCTCTCACGTTTAGTGAGACTAGAGACAATAAATTCATCTTTCCAGGTGTGATGGTGTACCTTTCCACACTCTGAAGAGCTTCCAACATATTTTTTTCCTTTTTTTTTTTTTTTTTTTTTATGGAAAGGGAAAGGAGTTCTGGCTTTCCTTCCCAGTTTTTAAATCAGTCTGATACTTCTCACTATAAGGGAAAATGAGGGTTTTTTTTTTTTCATTGCTTTTCAATTTTTCCCCTCCCATTTTTGTCTCCCTCCCTCACTATTGTAGCAGAGAAGGGAGGTCATGATGGCTGTCAGGTTTCTGGAGCCAGTTTACCAGTTGTACACGGAACTCAGTTTACACAGCTCACAAAAGTTAAATGCACTAGAAGAGCAGAGCAAGCCGGGACGGTACTGGCTGCATTCCTCAGAGTGCCGCTAAGAAGGAAAAATGGGGGGGGAGGTAAGTGGGCCAGAGACTGAGGGGAACCTTCATCCAGGCACTGGGAGCACGGCCTCAGGCTGGGGTGCCATCCCCACGAGCAGCAGTGGAACCCAGATCCCTCAGAGGTTAGCCATGGACCTGCGGGCAGAGTCCAGGGCGCTAGTAAGAGGGACTCCTCACCCTCCCTCTCAGAAAAGGGCCAGGCTTGGGGGTGACAGGTTTGCAAATAAAGAGAGTAGAGGAACTTGATTCATTCATCCGTGGGCTTGGAAACATCATAAGATGCTGGTGGGAACAGCTTCATCTCACTGGGAAACGTTCCATCTCAGGATCCAGGTGACATGTGACAGTCAAGAGGGGCCCTCCTGCAGGCCCCTGCATTCATTCTCTCACTTTCTCCTTGAAAACAGAAAATAAAGAGCAGCGCCCCTCCCGCAGGCACCCCCACATGTCCCCACACACTTATTGCACACCTCCCCTCCATCGCACCCGCCCTTCTCGCTGGCTCCCACTTTCCAACAAATCCATGTTTACGAAGATTTAATGTATTTGGAAGTCTTTTCATTCACGTTGTCATCTCTTTAAAGAAGAATGAGGGCAGGTGGATTTAGGAAGCGCTTTCCTGTCCTCCAAACAGATACTTAACTATGAGTGATCGCTTGGCAGACGAGCACGTGAGCGCAAGCCTCTCGCCGCTCTCGCCGGCTCTTGGCTGCGCAGTCGAAGCGCTCACGCAACGCACTCCTGGTGGGTGGCGAAGAGGAAGAGAAACACTTAGCATTTCTTCCCTTGCCAGTCCCGCTACTGACAAGCCAAATTGATCTTTGAAGCGACTAAATGAATGTTCCCTAAATATATGTACACACACGGCTGTCTGGGAACGTATTCCTTTTGCAGCGATGGCCTGAAATTGAAGGAGATCGCAGGACCCCCAGCGAGCTGGAAGTGGGACCGAAGGGCTGGGGCTGGGGGTGGCACCCGGAGGGAGCATGAGGCTTCTTTTCTGTGCCACTGTCCTTTGAGAGTCAGGGTGTTCATCAGTATAATGAAACAGGCTCATTGATTTATCATCTATTTGGTAATGTCATTGCATTTTTAGCTCCCTGTGCCTTTTTGTCATTGGGTTATATTCAAGCACAGTAAGAGCAACTTTAAAACCTTCTTACTCAACAGCTTTATTAGTTATAGCATTCCATGACCTTTCTCAACATTCTTAAAGAAAGAGATACAGCGTAATGTCGCTTTACTTTGCTTATTGTCCTTTGTTGGGGTGAACAAAGCATTTTCTACAGTGGCTATAGCACATAATTATACAGCTTTCAATAGCAGTGTCTTGGCACATATCAAAGTTCAGAGGAGCCTTTAGAAAAAAAAAAGATGTTTTGTGGCAGCCTAGGGAGGGTCTCATCTTTCCTTCAGAAAATAGTTCAAGGCTCTTCTGTCAAGCTTCCCTACTTAGAGCTTTTTCTCCTCCTGCTTCATAAAGTTTAAAGGGGGTTCAGTGGAGTTCTATGATCTATTTCCTTTGAAAGATTGTTCCTCAGCACAGAGAGGCCCTTTGACTTCAAGAGTTCACAGATTCATGTCTTTAGGTATCATATGTCTGACCTTATCAGTTACTCCATTTAATGTAGGAGAAAAAGTCTCAACTCTTTGTGTTTGTCTGTTTTGCCTCTGTGAAATGATTTGGTGAAAAGACCATCCTTTTTAACACACCACGGAGAGCCCGTTTCTGACTGTAACCTACCCTGTGGCTTTTCTCTCTTTAAAAAAAAAAAAATTGTCCTTGTGTTTTGTGTATGGATGAGTTCACAGTGAGAATAGAATTATACAAGGGCAGACGCACACACAAAAAATCTTTTGCTTTCTCCTTCACCTCCTGCACACAGCCCCCTACCCCTGATGGTCTATCGACTCTCTCGCTGGCGGTACCCCAACAGGCGAGGCATTTAGCAAACACAGAGGGGGTGGCTGGGGTGCCAGGCCAGCGGTGGGCTTTGCCTTGCTCCAGTCTACACCTAGGCCTTCGTAATTAATTGTACTTCAGAGACGGGGAAAGTTCAGAAACTGTGCTGGGGGTGCTGCTGTGTGAGCTTCAGCCCCCGCTCCTTGCCTCCTTTTCTTTGCCCCTCAGAGGGTTATCAATGGGACAGGGCACACAGGGTGCCCTCTGAGCTCCGCTGGAGGTGGCTGAAGTGTGCCGTGGGCTGGGATCTTTGTGCTCAGCCCACCCTGGATCCAGTGACTGGAGAAACTCTAGTAGCCTATTGAAATCAAGCCTATTTACTTCGTCAGGATTAAACAAACTCATTTAGCAGCACCCACCCTCGCTCCAAGTTGCCCACCTTTTCACAGGACAGATAACATTCTCAGTCCTATTTGCCCCTCTTCCCCCAGATGGTATTTAGCTCTTAACTCTGGTTCTTTGTGAGTCATAGGGTAGAAATGTTCACTCTTTTCTCTGCAAAGCATGGATGTCAATTTGCAACAATAAATGTTTTTGCAACCATTTCTTTCCCAGCAATGCACTGGAGTTTAATTCTTAAAAGGAGGTTGTTCTAGTTTAAAATTTATCTGCCTTAAGCCAATCTTCAGGGCTGTTTTGTAACATGACATAAAACAAATACAATCTGTCCCCACCCCCTCCCGGTTTTGGCCAAGACACAGAATAAAGATGCAGTGTGGGGACAGCCATCAGAGAAGTCCAGGAAAAGGACAAGTGTCTATTAATGATCATTATACTGCTCTTTCTGTTAAATAGGGGTGAGCCAGGAAAAACAAATATCATTCTTCCGAGGAGCCCTTGAACTAGCAAATTAGTAAGGTTGAAAATAACTCTGGGGTCCTTTCATGTCAGCTTCAAGGCTGAAGGGGACTATACTTAAAGGAAATCTGTGTACCTGATTTCTTTGGGAGGGAGAGACCTTCAGCACGGCCACAGTCCACTCTGTCCCTTGTGGTCTTTGGAAACAACAAGGCCTTTGGGTATGGAAAGACAACCTGATTTGGAAGTTGACACAACTAATATAGTCATACCAAAAAAGGGGGTCATAAAAAATTAAAGTTATTCTTATGAATCTTTCATGAGAAGCAATGAAAAGGGACACTAGTGTAGCCAAGTCCTTTGTGCTTGGAGCTCTTCTTCCGGCTCCGAGCTATTGTTCTTTCAGCTCCTCAAACAGACTTTCACTTTCAAACTGACAAAAGTCACTTAAAAGCCAGACAGCTGTACTAACACACCCACCTTACTGAGCGGGAGCCACCGGCAGGTGACAGGGCCCTGCTGGGAGACCTTGTTTCAAATGAGCAGGGGCGGCTGCCTCAGCCTCCTGGCTGCTTTTGCAGTCACTTTGACGTGGCCCATTTAGTGCTAATTTGTGTCCCCTCCCTGGCAGCTTCCTCAAAATATTTCTTGCATTTTCTGCACTGTCTGAAATGTGGGCATATGGCATCTCTATCTTACATTATGTGGTCAGGTTAATGCAAGCTACAAGAACAGGGGACCTGGGCCCACAGGAACTCTCTGCTGGGCCTCCTTGCCCCTCTTTATCCAGCCTCTCCCCTGTAGCCCTAGGCCCTCTGCGGATTTGTGGATTTCTGTTGCTTCACTGGAGGGGCTGGAATTGGGCGGAGAAGGCCAGCAAGGACAGGCCCTGGGCTCACCTCGGTCCGCACACAGAGGCGCTGTCTGCACCCGGGCCTCGGGCCATAGCCGGCTGGGGCCAGGCAAGTCTTCCTCATGTGTGTACTACAGCCTCCCCTCCCCTGTCACCTTGTGTACAGTCTGGTCTGTGACACTGATGGTGATTATGTCATTATTTTGCTCTGGGGGCCCTGGCACATCTGCAGAGCCCAAGCACATCTTCTTTGTTGCGCTGGCAAACGTCCCATACCGCAAATGCTTCATTAGCCCTGCTGCCGGCCTCCTTGCCAGACGCGGGTGCCCAAATCCAGGCTTCTTTCTGCCTCGTTCTTTTGTGTGGCTGATGATCGCGTATTCATCTTCCTGCTTCTTCCTCGTTTTCCTCGACTTCTGAACTCCAGATGGCCGTCTGCTGGCCCAAATCGCTCCAAAGTCTACAACGAGAAGTGAGGCGACTCTACCCCAATTCCACCACCGCCCCCACACCACCTTCGGGACTTTGGCCTGCCTCGCATGAACTGGGGCTCTGAATAGCTCCCCACCTCGAGGATGGGCGTTTCCAAAATTGCAATTTGAAAAGATACGGAGCAATTGCTTCCAGCGCAGGGCAAGAGGGCGGGGTTATTAGACATCCTTCACTACTCGGATGCACCGCTCCTCCCTGCTCGCTCCTGCCCCTGTACCCTCTCTCCTGGGCTTCTGCTCTCTCTGCCGCATTTTGCCAATCTTCTGAAAGCAACCAAAGAGCGCTCGCCTGGCTGTGCAAGCTACAGGCATCAGGAGTCTCCGTCTCTACTCTGCCCTCTACCCAAATCCACTGCGCCCTCCGCCCTCTGTCACCAAAGCCGCCCCAGCCCCCAACAATGACCTATTATTAGATACTTAAAGTGATTAACACTCGACTGTTTTGGAAACCAGCCGAAACATTTTCCCCTGCAAAGTTTTATCCTCTATCTCTACCAGGACTACTGCTTTGTGCTGAAGAGTGCTGGCTTTCAGCTTTCGCCTGAGCTGCAGCCACTGGTAGAGTTTAATGTCTGGGGCTGGGCTGGGCGCTCCACAGTGGGGAGGTTTAATTTCTCTTTCAATTTGAATCTATTGATCTGTGTTAGTGTATGACAAGCATTTCCCCAATAAGAGTTGAATCGTGTCTGCAACATGTTTCAAAAGGCTCTATGAGTACAATGCAAGATTATACTGTTATATGAAAGGAGTAAGTTTGTATTTTTAGTGGGGAGTGGAGGCCACTGTCCTGAATCTTAATTCAGAATCTTGGACAAAGACTCTGATAAGGATTAGGGAAAACCCTCTCTGACAAATGAGTTGCTCTGTGGTACCAGTTTCCTAAGATTTTCTCACACCAAAGCCACATGCAAACTTGCATGAGCCCATTCCTAGTATTTATGGACAAAAATGGTCAGATCAGTGCCCACCCAGCCCTGGTGGGCAGCATGTTGAGAGAGGCTGGCACCTGCCATCGACCTGATTTCATTTTCACATATCCCCAGAACATTCCTAACTTCCCAGTCTTAGATCATCATGGTTTTTCAACCATGGGTTTGTTTAAACATGTTTTAGACTTAAACTCATTTTCAGAACATACTACTTTTCAAAATAATACTTCTACATTTATCCCCTACAGTGAAAATAGTACTTTCTCATTATGTATTTTAAAGAGATTCCCCTGCGGTCTGGGGAGATAGCTCAGTGGTCTATGCACCTTCCTGGCAAGCACAAGGATCTGGGTTCAATTCCTGGCACCATATGCCATGTTGGCTTTGGAACCCCAGGCACGCTATGCTAGCCAAAGAAATACCGCGTGGTAGTTCACACCTGTAATCCTGGAGCTGGGGAAGCTGAAACAGTAGCACCACTACAAGTCCAAGCTACGTAGTGAGACCCTGTAGCCTGCAATACATTTTTAAAAAAAATTTTTAATAAAAACAATAGATTCCCCCAGAACTCCAAGGGGCAATATTCCTCATTATGGTGCCCTGGGGTTTGCAGGCAGGACGGTAGGCATATTCTCCGTTTCCTTTTTGATTTCATAGGCTTTGATCATTATTGCACCTTAATCTTCATCTCTCCAGATTAAGGAGCGCTAATCCTTTTTAAAAGCGTAATCTCACACAGTAAGTGGGCTACCCCTTCGCATTTTAGCTTCTATAATTCACTTCCGGCTGACGTTGCTGTAAAGAACAGTTATAGTTACTAAAGCACAAGACAGAATCCCAGGTGTGGGCAGCTGCTCCGTAGTTTTCCAGCTGTACCTTGTGTGCACAAAACAGCTCATCCAGCGAGTTCATCTTCCCAGGCTGGATTTCTTGAGTGGCATCTCAGTAGTGCTTACTGGTTAAAATGAGTCCAGGAGATCAGTGTATCACCTTGGCAAGCATCCTGGCAAATCTGATTGTGTGTACAGGCTGTGTCAGGGCAACTGAAACATGGGTAGGTCCGTCCTGCTTACCCAGTAGTATCAATCTTCACATGTAAGGTAGTGGGGTATTTGAGGAGAGACCCTTCATCTTGCCCTTGAGTCAGTGAAAATGGCAACTGTGATGAGAAACCACGGGGTTTCCTTTATTCACTAGAACTCTCAGGCAGGAAACAAAATGCTTACTTGCAAGGAGATGTTGTTTTATATACAAGCATCACCTTCGGATCTTAGAAAGAAAATGCTCTGGGGAAAGAATTCTGGACACTGCCAGTGACCTTGAAGCAGCGCCACTGTGGAACCCACAGGGGAGGTCAAATTCCCCCAGCCACCTTTTGGCAGCGCTACCTCAGCAAGTGCCTACTCTCTCTGTCTTGGTTTCCTCATCTGTGAGACAGGAGACACAATAACACCTGCCTTACAGAGTTGCTGTGGGAGATAAACAAGAATCTGGGGTGGTCTGTGCTCACAAAGTACGGGTTGGGCCAACATTCACACCCCTTTGCCTGCGGTACCAAGTCTGCTGAGCCTTGTGGCAGCTACCTCATCAGTAGCCCAGCTATTGTCTCTTTTCCTGCTGACCCCAAAGAGGGAAATCAACAAAGGAGCCATTTGGGAGCTCCCACAGAACGGGAACAGATATTCGGAGCAGCACTGATTGTGAAAAGGGAACGCGATTCCTTCCCTCTGTGTATGTGCGGAGGCCAGGGCAGGCTGGAGCTACCCGGGGCTTCCGGAGACCTGGGGCTACCCCTGGCACACCTTCCCCGTTGCACTCCACTCTGCGCTCCTGGAAAGGGGCGCCTCATGACCCAGAGCTTTGTCCTGGTCCTGAGACGCTGGGATTCTGGAAGAGACTACACCCTGTGTTCGCTCACGTCTCTGGAGTCCTGGTCACGAAACCGAGCTGTGCACTGGAGTGTGGAGGCCCTGGGAATCCAGATGGCTTATACATGGGGCCACTTCTACTCTGGTGACTCCGCCGTGGCTTAATTATCTCGGTGGAAATCTCCAGGGTGCCCATGGCAGCTTCCTCCCAAGGCCCTCTTTGCAGATTTAAATCTCCACAGTGCCCTCGGAGACATGGCAAGTCCCTCACTGGGATGCTCAAGACTCATTTTTCAAATTCATAAACCACTTAGTGACTGGGCTGGCTGGCCATCACAATCGCTGCTCACTCTATTTGCTGCTTTGCTGGAGTAGCCAGTGATGAGGTTTACTGAGGGTGCCTTTATGCCTGGGGAATCCTGAGGGGGGAATTAGACTGAGCAGACTAATCCCATGTGGAACTCCAATATGCGATCACCGTCAGTCTCTGTAATACACAGCATCTCCTCTCTTTCAGGATAGAAGTAGCTGTCTGAGGTCACAGAACGCTCAGGTACCTGCCTTTGCAACTCCTGGGCTTGCTTGGTCATTTTCCCCAAGGCAATATCCTTTCCTTTAAATATTCCTGATGATAGGAATTGAATTATAGAAGCACCCCTCCCCACTGGTTATTTTCTCTCTGTGTGTGTGTGTGTGTGTGTGTGTGTGTGTGTGTGTGTGTGTGT
>PVKA01013677.1:0-54384 GCA_004027165.1 Ctenomys sociabilis | reverse complement strand
TTTTTTTTTTTTTTTTTTTTGAGACAGGGTCTCACTATGCAGTTCAGGCTGGCCTTAAGCTCACTTTGTAGCTCAGGCTGGTCTCGAAGTCACAACAATCCTCCTGCCTCAGCCTCCTGAGTGCTGGGATTACAGGCATGCACCACCATGCCCGGCTCTGGCCCCTCTATTGTCTTTTTGAAACAGGTTCTCACTGTGTAGCCCAGACTGGCCTTGAACCCTCCCCCCACTCATCTCCATGGCTATCCCCTGGCAGTCCTGCCTCCACCTGCACGCAGAGTACTGGGATCACAGGTGTGCAGCCCCACAAACAGCTGTAGTTGTGGTTCAGTCCTCAAAGTAATCCTGGGAGATTACTGTTACGTAAGAAGAAACTGTATATGTGCAATTAGTGGGTCATCTTCCTGTTGAATTCAAAAGGCAGTTGATTTTGGTAAAGGCATCACTTTATAGGGGAGGATATGATGATGCGAGAGTGATTTCTCCTTAGAAATACCATTACAAACGTTTTTCTTTTTCTTTCATCAGCAATCACCCGATTGTTCTTGGCCCAAACAACACCAACCTGCCCAAAATATTCAGTATAATTGCAGAAGGAGAAATGCACGAGGCCATTAAACATGAAGACCCGTGTGCCAAACGTCTGGCTAATGTTGTTCGCCAGGTGCAGGTAAGCTGGTTTGGCTGCATTAGCAGAGAGGAAATACACTTTTCTAGCCCTCCATCACATTTTTATATTTTAAAGAAAATTTTGTTTTTATATTCTTGTCTCCAGACATCAAATGGATTGTGTTTCAAATAGTCTGTTCATATGTTCTCTGTATTTGATTAAAATCTTCACCTTGGGGGCCAAGGAGATGGCTCAATGGAATAAGCACTTCCCTGGCAAGTGCAAGGGCCTGAGTTCAATCCCAGGTTCCGCAAAAAAAAAGGTTACAGTAAAATCTTCACCTTAAATTTCAGACACTTTGTTGATGGTTGGTGGCTAGCATATGTTTATATGCACCTCTGAATGAAAAAGGTGCAGTTTAATGTTATCAAACCCAAAATGTTAAAGATTTTTGCCCCCTACATTTGTATGGCGTAAAGGTTACTTGAAGGTACCATCTGCTACTATAGCTTTATCCAGAAGAAATGAAGAAAAATTTCTGTAAATGAAAAGTCCTTTGAAGAAATTAACAGCTGCCTTACTTTCACAATAGTATTCCTCAGACAAAATACAGCCTTGTGGGTGACTGGTGCGTGGTAGTTGCCCTAACCCTCCAGTGATCCCTTCTCTGTTACTTCTCTTCTTCCCCAGACTTCTGGAGGACTGTGGACTGAATGCCTCTCACAGCTCAGTCCCGAGCAGCGGGCGGCCATACACGAGCTCCTGAACTCTGCTTGAAGGCCTTAATATCACCCACCAGAAAACTAACTCCAAATAAACGTTTACCCTTTTGTTTAGGTTTCTTTGTTTTGTTTTTGAGCAAGAGAACAGTAGTGTTGTGTGTAGGCCGTTCTGGAGCGCCACAAGGACAGCGGTCCAGGTGCAGACTAGAGCTGCCGAGGCTTCCCCCCCCCCCATGGGCGGAGCTCCCTGTGAGCCCCGCAATAGCACTGCAGAGTATTTTTCTATTGGGATACCACACTCCTGTGAGGGGAGAGGGGAAAACACGAAACTTTCTTATCAGACATAAGGAAAGTGAGCATAGACCATTGTAGCATCACTAGCGTAGATGGAGCTCTGTACATCTAGGGTTCCTTCTGCTGGAGAGTGAGGCCATGCATGGGGTAGGAGAAACATGCCCAGCCCACCAGTAGATGCAGAAAAGGAAAACAAAGCTGATGCCAAGCAGCAAACATGAGGATGCCACATCTGCCCTTACTCTCAGTCCTTGTCCCCAAGAGGCTTGTGCTGCGGTGACTGAGAGGAGGCTCTCGGCCTCCAACCCTTGAATGTGAAGTGTTGGCATGTCCAGCAGTAGTCTCTCATTCACGCCTCAATAAACAACATGAAATACAAAAGAAGCTTGTGTAAAAACTCAGTACTGTCTGGCTTTGATTCATTTAATGTTTAATATAAGAATGATCTGATATTTTTTTAAAGTAATGGCTGTGGCTCTGAATGTTTTTTCATCTGCTTTCATTGTGCAATCCAACCTTAAAAGCTAGTTTTTACTGTCCTTCCATTAATTTAAGCTAAGTTATGATACATCTGTTATGTTCACAGTTGGTATGCTTACAGTTTACAGGTTTCAACCAGTTGTTTTGTTTTTGGAACTAGGATTGTTCTGACTAGAGCAAACAGATTCAGCCTACTCTTTTCTTTACAAATTGTACTCGCTTAGAGCCACACACAACCTTTGAACTTTTAATTTTGTGGTAAGAATTATGGCTGAAATTATTTACTGAAAATTTTAGTAAAGTGTGTGAATGTTTTTTTCTTTATGTATTAACCTCAGAGCAGTAAATGACTTGCTGTTTCTTTAAATAATTTTTCTAAGGGATCTTGATAGATTTCTGTTGAAAACTTCAGTGTTAACAACATTTTTATAGTTTGTACTAAACTTAACCGTGATACAAAAATGAATTTTATGCATAGACCAGAATTTAAAATTAAAGGTTTTTTCTTTAAATGATTTGCATTACTTTATTAAATCAAATATGAAATGGAATGAAAAATAGAATGGGTTGTGTTCAGGCGGCTCACTTGTTGGCAGACTCCCTCCTGGTGCATGTCCACTCCGTAGCGCACAGGAGCTGTGGGAGGTGCGGAATCTCCAGAGGCTTCCCCCTTGGTGCTGTCATTGCCTCCAGTGGCGTCCACGGGACTCCTGTGAGGTGTGGCGATGTCTGGAGCTGCTTTATACACACGTCCTGTGGGAAGCAAATGGAAACAAGTGGAAGTGTCACAGCCCTTTTTCTGCCTTTGCTTAGAGAGTAAAGCGCCAGTGCACGGACTGAAGCTTCACGCCTAGAGCAACCCAGGTGTCGTCCAGTCCTACATTGTCAGAGAAGAAACAGGAGGAGGACTGCACGTGTTAACAAGTTCTGGTGTGGGGAGCTCAGGAAACACAGGAGCTGTGTGTAGAACCCAATGACAGCGGTGCCAGTGCTTGGGGAGCGAGAACCGCCTCCTTTGAGCCAGGTGCTAGAGGCACAATCAGGATGTGCTGGAGCCAGGGCCTGAGAGCGCAGGAGCTTGCCTGAGCGCAGTCTGACTCCATCCACTCGAGGTGTCGGGTGCATGGAATCAAGTTGGCAGTGGGCGTTAAAGGCTGCTGCCACCAGGTGCTTGGGAAGCCCAGGCTTCGAGACTGACTGCAGGTTCCGTGACAAGTCTTTGTAACTGCCCAGAGAAGCATTTTTAATACCTTGTTCTGTCTATGTAAGATGAAAATTTACACGTTTTTTCCCCCTTGGCTTTTGTACAACAGTTAGTGGCCTCCTGTCAGCAACTCATGGTACGTTTGTGAATCCCAAATATTTCTCGAAGGAAATAAATGTGTGTGACTCTTATATTTTCTAAATTTTTTTTTTTTTAAATCTATTTATGTATGTGGTACAGGTTCTTACTACACAGCGCAGACTCAGTGGTCCTGTGTCTCAGTCTCCCTTGCAAGTGTGCACCACCATGCCCAGTTTTGGGGCTGGCATGGCACACCTGGGGTTCTGAAGCCAGCGAGATGGGCAGTACTAGGGATTGAACCCGGGTCCTTGTACTTGCCAGACAGGTGCTTAGACCATTGAGCTATCTTCCCCAGCCCTCTAAAAGTTTTTTTTTTAACAAGTTAGTACGCACAAGTATTAGAACCCTTTAGCATAACTAAATTTGGAGTTCTTTTTAGAGCTGTAAATTTAAAGCAAAATGCTCTAAATGACATGCATGCAGCCTCAGTAGTCTTAAGTAGTGTACTGTGTGATCTGAATTACCTTGAGTGGTTGCCTGTTTGGAGATACAAATAGGCCACCTAAAGGCAAAGGAGCCAACAAGTGTGTCACTCAGCCCTGCTGTGTTCTACTCAGGAGTTGTGTTGCATTAAATAGTTTTCAGTCTCTGTTTTATAGAATGTTTCTTGCCTCTGCTGCGCAGGAATGACAGTCAAGTGCCTTGTCTCATTTCCTCAGCAAACGCAGTCCTGGAAGTGTGGTCAGTGCATATTGTAGGAGGAAAGTGACAGCTGGGAGGTAGGTGCACACAGCAGCGTGAGGACGCTGGGGATTCCGGCAGCAGTTGGAAGTTCTTGGGGCAGAAGGTAGCCTTGAAGCCATCCTGAGCTCAACTGGTCTCTGCTTACACATTGTGTACACTTGCGTAGTAACGAGTAAGTAGATACAGAAACTTCACAGAAGAGTCACAGTTAAATTATTTACTTTCTAAAAATGAATTTCCAAAAGAGGTACACAAGGGCCGGGGAGATGGCTCAGTAGAATAGCACTTCCCTGGCAAGTGCAAGGGCCTGAGGTCAATCTCCAGTTCTGCCAAAAAAAATAAAAAAGTGAGACACAGTGATTTTTGTATTAAACACTACAAAACACTTTTTTTTAAATTCCAGTTCAGGCAACAGAATGTGATACCTTCATGAGTGTGTTCCATTGTGGCATGAGATCTTCGTATATTTTTTGATTGAGTGTGCATTTCTGCCCTGTTGAGT
Source organism: Ctenomys sociabilis (assembly GCA_004027165.1). Classification (NCBI taxonomy): domain Eukaryota; kingdom Metazoa; phylum Chordata; class Mammalia; order Rodentia; family Ctenomyidae; genus Ctenomys; species Ctenomys sociabilis. Next base: position 49,747 of record PVKA01013677.1, on the reverse strand, counting down.
AGCTTCTTGTAACAGGGACAGTGCCATTCATCAGGAATGGAGGCACACTGATCCAGCATTTGGGAGGCTGAGGCAGGAGGATCACCATGAGCGTGAGGCCAGCCTGACCTACATGAAAAGACACTGTCTCAACAGAATAGTCATTTGCTGTGGGTTAAAATTTAGTTCCCCAGAGATGATGAGTAAGAAGATATGAACTGCACCCAACAGCTAGGCTTTGTAGGCTGCAGTCTCTTCCCCCCCCCCCCCACTGTAGCATAAAAGCTGTGGACGGTATTGGACATTCAGGAGAGTGTCCCTGGAAGACGGCAAGGAGCCACAAACTAGTCGGGTTCCCTTCTGTGGGCCTTGGTCACCTACTCTACGCTGGCATGATGGTGATGTGTGCTGTTCTTGCCGTAGGCCCAAGACAGATTCAGAGTGGAGGCCAGGCGTGTGCAGTGTGAGCTGCCCTCACCTAAGTCCTCTCACCGCTGAGAAGTTCTCTGGTCAGCCTTGGTACTGGCAAAAGCTGGAAGAAGCAAGAAATAAATGCTGCTAGGCTTTACTCAGGAAAGGTGACATGGAAGCGCATCTGGCCTGTGTGGCCTCAGGTCTCACTTGGCACTGTGTGACTCCGGTGTTTGGAAAAGGCATGCGTTTCCTGTGACTTGGCTAAAGACCGGTTTCCTCCCCTAAAAACAGCAGCTCGTCCCTATGTGGAAAAGGGACGTGAGTACTGGTCCTGTGCACTGCACCGAGTCTGCAGGACCTTTGCATCCGTGTAGGACAAGAAGAGGCTAGCACAGGCTTGCCACCAGCACTCGCTTCTCCCTCCTGCCGCCACTGGCCCAGGACCCTGGTGAGCACCACGTAGGAGGTGACAGCTCCTGCACAAGGAATAGGATGTGAGTTGTGGATGTAATTACTGATCACATCAAGCTTGTGTGGTCCTATGCTGAGTAAAGCCCATGGTCTCTACTGGTGTCGGGGAGCATGGGTTTCTCATCCAGCCAAGGTGAGCCCATGGAACAGCTCACCGCACCCTCGAAGCGTAAGTTCATTTACTTAGTGATGCGAATAAGATCCCTCTGAGGCGGGCATGGTGTTGTCACATGCACTCAGCAGAGACAGGGGATCCCAAGTTCAAGCGGGGCCTGGGCAGCTTAGCCCCTCAGGATAGAAAGGACTAAGGGGCAGCCCAATGCAAAAGGCCTCAGTTTCCACAAAGCACCAAAGGAAAACAAGCATCTGGTCATTCCGAGAAAATCCTCTGAGGGGAAGCACTGTCAGCCTTGTCACTTGCTCTTGGGGTAGGGAGTGTGGCAGCTAGCTATGCTGTACAGGCAGCCAGGAAGGTGCAGCTTCCAAAGCCTCTCGTCCAACCCTCAGTCCATCCCGGGAAGTACTGCAGCAAGATCCCTCTGATCAGAGGAGACGGTGAGGAAAATGTGTTGCAAGCTAGGGAACGGTGTAGGTCAGTTGGTCGCCGCTGCTTGCTGTAATCGCCTACCCCATTCGGCTGCACCTGGAACCCAGTGGGTAGGAGCTTTGCTCGGCCACTACTGGCTTCCATTCTGAGCAGTGCCAGTAAGTTCTTGTGTTGAATGAATTGGATAAAATTATTGGTTTTTTGTGTTTCTTATTACAAAAATTAATGAAAATTGGATATTTTGGTCACTTTGTATTTAAGCAATTGGACTGCCAAGTGGTTGTGTCGTCCAAGTTCTCTCAAAGCCTGCCTGCTGCAATGCAGCAGCTAGCATCTTTTACAAGGTTTAATGAAGTCTCGTTTGTTGGCCAGGGGTGGGGTAATACCGGCACTCAGGAGGCTGAGGCAGGAAGACTGACCACTGCAAGTCTGAGGCCAGCCAAACTCCGAACTGCATAGCAAAACCGTGTCTTAAAGGAAAAAGGAAAAAAAAATTATATATATATATATATATATACACACACACACATATGGTTGTGCTGTTCCTGAATGGCTTCACCTTACAGCTATTTGAAGAAAACAGTAAAAATAGGTGCAAAACCTCAAAAGACTTAGGGGCCAGCACTGGGAAGTGTGAGGGGACCTATGATGCCCTTTTAGGGGTTTTGCTCCCGCTGAATCAGACTCCCCTCACTTGCTTTCCATGAGCTGTGCAGCCCAGTGCCGTGGTAACCATCCAGCAGTCCTAGGACAAAGGACTGCAGACCTGGAGGGCCACAAGCAGGACCTGATTACTTCCGCACACCCACTCCAGTTCAGCTCCAGTTCCTGAGAGCCCTGCCCTCCCAGGCTGTCCAGAAGCCGCAGCCCCCCTACCTTTCTGCTGTTGTCCAAACTACCTGGCCCTGCCCTTCACAGCAGGGAGTCCAGAAAGACTTTAGGCTCTGTCTTGTGGAGGGGAGGGCTGGTGAGAACGCAGAAGAAGGCAGCGACTGGGTCAGGCAGGCCCTGAGGACCAGACATTCTCACATACCCAAAGCAGCGGGGTTGGAGAGCATATGAAAAACCTGAATGCATCTGAAACATCTGTGGGAAGCACTAACGATTTATGAGAGAAGACCCATGACATTTCCTCCAATCAGGTGGCACAGTATGTGGAGATGTGGATGTTTTCCTTTAGTTTTCATACATGACAAAAACATGCTATTGTCAGATTGCAGGAATTCTAGATCCTTCTTTAGGTTGGCCTTTGTTTTACACAATGGGCCCACCTGTACCTGGTTCAAAATTCAAGATTTATTAAACATTCTGAAAATCTAACCACTCTGGCACTCAGTCATCACCACCCCGAGAAAGCAAAGCTCACGAATGTGAGCGAAGCAGGACCTTTTGTTTGCAGTCATTCCCAACCTCCTTCTGGAAGGAAATAGCACTTTTGGTCAAAGGCAGGAGTCAGATTGTCAGCTCCTGAGAAACTACCAGCCTGGGTTATTTAACCAGATTGAACAGGTTATTCATTTCAATCAACAATGACTAATAAAAAATATTTTGACTCCAAAATGTCTCTGGTATAAAATAAATCTTTAAAATTGGTCTGTTGGAGGTTCCCCTGTGCTAAATTTACAACATTCCAAAAGAACTAAGTTGTCTGAAAAAAAATTCTTTTTAACTCATTTATTTACTTGGTACAGGGTCTCCTTAAGTCGCTTGCACTGCAGCTCTCCTATCTCAGCCTCCGAGTGCTGCTAGGATTATAGGCATAGGCCACCACCCAGCTTTGAAAACAATTTTTTAAACAACCTCCCCAGATGGAAAAATTACTGTTGTAATCAGGGCTTACAAGGTGATATACTTAATACCGCACACATAATTTATGTAAAGTTCCTTCCACTAGCGTGAAAGAGAAGCCGGTGAAAGCAAAGAAAATATTCATTGCTGGGCACAGGAGGGTGGCCCAAAGAAGCCAGAGCCACTCAGAGATGGTAGTCAGAGCTTGTATGGGATTGGGCTAGCGGCGGAGTTGACAGGGATGCAGCAGGCGCTGAGTGGTGAGAACTGGGCACAAGGAATCAAAGTCACCAGGCAACTGGGAGAGGAAGACCATCTAAGGGCGGCTCATTGTCCTTGGTTCTGAAATCCCTGTGTCTTGCTGTCTGTCCTGATGACCCGGTTGACAGCCGCAGGAGCGCAGACCCATCAGTTTATAAGATTATAACATTCACCCAAAGAGTAAATGCAGAAGAGTGCGGGAGATCTGTCCACTGAGGCCTGGATCCCACTCCAGTGTCCTGCACAAGACCAACCACAGGCCTAGAGCCCACGGAAACAACTTGTGCAAGTCCACATCAAGATCCGCACTGGGCAGGTGAAAGGCCAGTGGGAGAAGCGAGAAAGCGTGCACCAGCAGGCTGAAGAGTGCCAGCAGGCTTGGGGATCAGCATGGGGGCCAGGGAGCACCACTCCAGGTGAGGACCCTGGCCCCACCCAGGAGAAGCACAGCCATGCTCAGCAGCAGTTCTGAGTTCCTCCCGCAGTGAGACAGCAGAGTTCACATCAGCAAAGCCAGCATGACAAGCTTGCCCGGGAGGAGCCACAGCACATCACCCTTTCCAGTTCTCCCTCTGTGCTGTGGGCAGCAATCCCAGGGCCCCCACCCCCAGCACCACATGGACCCAGTCCAGCTGAGGGCTCCAACTCAACCACCAGTTACTCCGCCACAGTTAACCAATTCTTCCGTACCCAACAAGGGGAGTTTTCTGGAATAAAAGCTATGTCACTGAATGGGGTTTGATTGTCAGCATTTAACTAAGTTCAAGAACAAGACTAAATACATTCTGCCTTTCCCAACAACAGCAATATAAATCCATGATCATCATTAGTAACATTAAAGTTTTGGGCCGGCCAGGTGGCTTAGCAGACTAAAGTACTTGCTGCGGCAGGGCACAGCAGCTGGGGCTTGATCCCTGGCGTGCTGTGCCAGCCCCACCCACTCAGGCCCCTGAGACAGTGATTGAGGCTGGGCATGGTGGCGTGTGGCTGTATCGCCAGCACTTGGGAGGTTGAAAAACAACCCTGTAGACCCTGTATTAAACATATTTTAAAAGTTAAAAACTTTTTTAAAATAACATTAAAATTTTGTTCTTTTTTCAGACTTATTTTGTGGTTACCTTCAATTTATGGCAAACACAAGGTTTTCATTTGTAGTCATGGTTTACAAAAATGTTTTTAAAGCACTGTTAAAAGCCAATAGCAGGTATTCCACTTTGCTTATTCCTATTCAGCATAACGCTGGAAGTCCTAACCAAGGCATTTAGACAAAGAAGAATAAAAATAAGAAATCCAAATGGAGAACAAAGAAATTAAACTCCCTGTTTATTGATGATATTATCTTATCTAGAAAGTAACCCTAAAGACCACAAAAAAGCTTTTAGAACTAATAAGTGAATTCAGTAAAGTTGAAGGTTACAAAATTAGTGTACCACTGTCAGTAACATAACTATATCCTAGTAGGGAACTAATTGAAATAGAAATCAAGAAAATAGGCCCACTGTGGTGGCACACACCTGCAATACCAGCACTCGGGAGGCTGAGGCAGGACGATCACCAGGAGTCCAGGCCAACCTGAGCTGTAGTAGACTCAAGGCCAGCCTGAACTGTATAGCAAGAACCTGTTTCAAAAAATCAGTACTGTGAATGAATAAATCAGGTGGGAGGAGACATCATTGAATACTCCTTGTAACAACCAAAAAAAAAAAACCTTCAAAAATATCAAGAAAAAACTCATATTCACAATAGCTATCCCTCCCCCCTCCAAAAAAATAAAATAAAACCTTAAAATAAGTATCATGAGGCAAAATATTTCTAAAGGAAAAACTACAAAACATTAATGTAAGAAACTAGGCTAGATGTAGTGGCACACCCCTGAAATCCCAGCACTGGGAGGCAGAGGCAGAAGGAGGATCAGTGTGAGTTTGAGGCCAGCCTGGGCTATGTAATGAGTTTAAAGCCAGCCTGTATTACATATAGCAAGACCTTGTCTCAAAGAAATAAAACAGAAACCACAAAAGGCCACTAGTAGCCAAAGCAACCTTGAACAGAAAGAACAAATCTAGAGGCATCATACTACCTGACTTCAAAATGTACAACAAAGCTAAAGTAACCAAAACAGTAAAGTACTAGCATAAAAGTAGGCACATAAGAAAATAAAAGCCTGAAATTGTCTACACAGTCAACTGATTTTCAACACCCATGCCTCGGATCCTTAGGAAAAGCCTCTTCAATCAGTGGTATTGGTGATGGGGGAGATAGCTCAGTGGTATCGGCACCTGCCTGGCAAACGCAAGGTCCTGAGTTCAACCCCTGGTACCAGAAAGAAAAAAAAGTCCTGGTTGGGCAGAGCAGATACCCACACACAGAAAAGGAAAATCAGACCCTTGTCCCCCCACCATCTACAAAAATCAGCTCAAAATGGGTTAAGTATTACATGTAAGACAAAACTAGGAAGCTACAAGAAGAAAACACAGACCAAAGTTTTTATTTTTTTTAGATGAGACCTCAAATTTGCAGACAACGAAAGCAAAACTAAGGCTGTAACAAGCAAGGGCCCTTTTGCGCAGCAAAGGAAACAAGTGGCAGCCTACAGACAATATCTGCTAAGGGCTTAATATGTAAAACATAAAGAATTCAGACAATTCAGTGGCAAAAATAAAAAAGCAAAATAGCAAAGGAGGACCGGCCAAATAGCTCAGTGGATTAAAGCACTTGTGAGCAAGTACAGCGGCTTGGGTTTGATCCCTGCCCCAGGGGCATGCCGAGATGGCAATTGAGATTGGGCGTGGTGGTATGCACCTAACAAATCCCAGCTCTTGGGAGGCGGATCACTATGAGTCTGATCTAGTAGTGAGACCCTGAACACCCTGTAGACCCTTCCCTAAAATAAGTAGCAAAGGAAGCTGGGCATAATGGCGTACACCTGTCATCCTGTCACTTAGGAGGCTGAGGCAGGAGGTTCACTGTGAGGAAAACCCAGCCTGAACTGCACAGTGAAACCCAGTTTGTTTTTCTTTTTACTTTTTTTTTTTTTTTTTTTTTTTTTTGTGGAATCAGGGATTGAACTCAGGCTCTTGTGCTTACTCTACTGGGCCACACATGGCTCAGTGCTCAGCATTATTAGCCTCAGGCAAAAAAGTAAGTGTTGACACAAGGAAAAGGGAACTCTCGTAGATGAGTAGCTACTAGGCAGAACTGGAGTTTCTTTTAAAATGTCTTAAGTAAAATTTCCATAGGATCCAGCAAATCAAAGAAAATGAAATCGGGGCTGGCCAGATAACTCAGCATCAGATTAAAGCGCCTGCTTAGTCAGATGCAGGGACCAGGGTTTGATCCCTGGCGCGCTGAGACAGCGATGGAGACTGGGCATGGTGGCGCATCTGTAATCCCAGCGCTTGGGAGGCTGAAAACAGGAGGCTCACTACCAGTCTGATCTGTGTATTGAGACCCTGTGGACTCTAGGCCCTAAACTAAATACGTGAATAAAGAACTCAGCACACTGGAGACCTGTGTACTCGGATGCTGCAGCACCACTTACTCTAAACAGTCAAGATAAGAAGCCAGCCTGAGGCACCTGCAGGCGAGTGGACACAGTTGAGGGGCACACACGGGGGGGCACAGGCCCGTCCGTGGCACCAGCACGAACCTGAGGGCGTCACGTCAGGGAAAATCAGCCAGGCACAGAACGTCCCAGCTTGTTCTCGCCGGGCGGCTGAGAAAGACCTCAGAAGTTGAAAGCGAGAAGTCCGCAGATGCACGGGCCACCACCCCGCATGCGCCACGCCCCGGACTCCGTGGGCGGGGAACATGTGACCACCGCGCGGACAGGGGTCTAGCTCCAGGGTGGTGTGAGCCGTGCAGGCGGCGAAGGACAGCTTCCTGCGCCGCTTCCTCACTGAATCTCACAGCAGCCCTGCAGCGAGCCACCTCCACCCTGTCCCCGCAAGCGAGCCGAGGAAGAGTTCCATATTATCTGGAAATGGACATTTTACACTATGGAGTAAGCACAGGAATGTAGCAGACAGTTCAATACTGGACACAAAAGTATGCACCATATTGCCACTGTCTTACAGCCTAAGATTATATCTGATGAAAGATTTTGCTTTTTTACCTTAAAATTATGCAAAACTAGATTCTTTAAATTACATGTGTTAGGAATTCATTTCTGAGTTATAGTGTTGTATTGGGAAGTAAATAGCCTTCCCACTGAAAGTGTGAGGTAATAATTGTTTTTTTGTTTTGTTTTGTTTTGTTTTGTTTTTTGCAGAACCAGGGATTGAACTCAGACCCTTGTGCTTGCCAGGGAAGCACTTATTCCACTGAGCCCTCTCCCCAGACCCATAATATTGATTTTAAATAAGTGTGACTTTTCTCTCATTGCTGAGACAAAATACTGATGCCCAAAATTAAGGAAGGAGGGTCTGGGAAGATAGCTCAGTGGAATAAGTGCATATATGGCGAGCAGAAGGTCCTGAGTTCAATCCCTGGTACCACTAATAAATAAATAAATAAAATTAAGGAAGGAAAGGTTATTTAGCTGACAGTCTGTGGAGGTTTCTGCCCATACTCAGCTGGCTCCAAGGCAGGGTGGCAGGAGCAGCAGGGCAAAAGCAGGGAAAGACAAGCTTCTTCCCCCCTGGATGGAGGTGCTGGCTACCCAACCGAACCCAGGCCGTCTCCCTGCCCTCCTCCTCCACAGGCTCAGGACCTTTTCAAAGTGAGGACTTGGCCCCTGATGAGTTACTTAATCAAAGTTTTAAACTTCTGGAGCTGACACAATGAAGGACTTCCCAGAGCGCAGGACCCTGTCATTTTTCAGAACAGCAGAGTTACTTAATTAAGCCTCTACACTTCAAATTGACACAAGGTATCAATCATAAACGTACCACAGCCTACCAGTAGTTTCCATTATGAGCACAGGATGCATAGCGTTGACACTCTCTTTTTAGGTGGTATTTGTGTTAACTTCAGATTTTGTTGGGGCCCAGGAGATGGCTCAGTGAAATGAATACGTGCTTCCCTGGCAAGCACAAGGGCTTGAGTTCAATCCCCGGTTCTGAAAAAAAAAAGAATTTGTCTCTGAAGAAAACTGTGAGAACCTTGAGAGGGCAGTAGAGCAGCATGTCTGTTTTAAAAAGTGTAGAACAAGACTCCTAGAGTCCTACGTTTTGGAGGGAAATACCCTTGTTGATCTATTTCTAAAGAATGTAGCAATTCTGCAGAAAGCCCTGGAAGCCCGGACTCCGTGAGCCGCCTATACTGCCTGCCATTCCCTGCCTTCATCCTCAGCCAACTTGCCAACTTTCTGAGGACACAGAGGCCAGAGACGCAGCTTGTGGTGAGCAATTGCAGCCCTGAGGACAAGAGAACAATAGCAGGACAGCCTGACAGCCCCTCAAGGCTGGGCCGGAGCCCCACCCAACCCTGGTTAATTAGCCAAGCTCTGGTTATCCATTGCTGGGACAGATAATCTGAATAGCCTAAAATTGGTAAGCCTGAGCTGTTCTTCATATAAAATTATTTTGAGACTTTTCAAATGTTTAATTTGTATTAGCTTCTGTTTGGAGTACATGGCATGCATGATGGAGGGTTGCTTCATGGAGGGTTGCTTCAATAACACATCTTAATTCTTTTTACTTTTTTTTTTTTTTTTTTTTTTGGTCTTTTTGAGACAGGGTCTCACTATGCAGTTCAGGCTGGCCTTAAGCTCACTTTGTAGCTCAGGCTGGTCTCAAACTCACAACAATCCTCCTGCCTCAGCCTCCCGAGTGCTGGGATTACAGGCATACGCCACCACGCCCTCTCTCCCCTCTCCCTCCGTCTTCTGATTCCCTTCAAATTGGAGGGATGTTTGTTTTATTTTGTTTTCTGAGATGGAGTCTCACTGTACAGTTCAGGCTGGCCTTGAACTCACTGTGTAGCCCAGGCTGGCCTCAAACTTGAGATCCAAACTAGATTTAAAAAAATAAACTTTCATCAAAAAAATATGGGGTGAGGGAGATTGCTCAGTACTTGCCTGGAAATGCAAGCACTAGTTGATCCCCAGTACCACATGACATGCTGGCCCCAGAACCCTGGACGCCATGCCGGCCGCTGAAACCGGAGGTGGTACATGCCCATAATCCCAGCGCTGGGGAGGCTGAGACAGGAGGATCAAGTCTGAGCCATGTATCGAGACCCTGTAACAAATAAATAAAAATAATAATTTTTTAAAAATAAAAACAATAAATAAAAGCCTTTCATTTCATCAGTGGCCGGTAAATGCCACCAAATTATCTGACTTTCATCAAGATTTACTACTACTTGATTAGTGGTGAGGTTTTTTTTATATTTAGGACAGGGTGCACAGGGTGTTCAGGATCTCACTGTGTAGCTCGGACTTGTACTGATCCTGTTTACAGCCTCCCAAGAGCTGGGATGACAGCATGCTCCGGAGGCAGGGCTGGCCCTGGCATAGCAGGCCAGGGGATCGGAACTCCCGGCCCCTGTGTCTGCCTAAGCAGGTGCTCTAATCCATGGAACTATTTGGCCAGCCCTGATTAGTGTCATTTTTAAAGCAATGTCTAGATTCTGAGTTCTACACATTTCCACCTCAGTTTTGGCCTAAAAGAACATGGTTAAGCAAAGAAGATGAGTTTGAAGAAACTATGAGAATTTTATAACTGAAATAGTAACTAATCAATTTAGGGACTTCATTGAAGATGAATATTAGAAAATGTGGAAAATAATGTGCTACACTAAAATAGAACTTAAGCTAGCTCCGTGTACTTAACAAATTTCCAAAGAGGAATGGGAGATGCACCATATGGGGAATTCTTGAGAAAATCACAGCCTCTGTAGATGATAGAAGCAAGTGATTTCAACATAACTGAAATTGTTAAGTTGCACCTCTTGTCATTAGTGTCCAATTTGAACATGTGAAACAGGCAACAGAAACATTTTCTGTGGTGCTTTTCTAAAAATATATTTTTAGGGAATGGTCTGCAGGGTGTTCAGGGTCTCACTACTAGTTCGGACTCTTCGTGATCCGTCTGTTTGCAGCCTCCCAAGAGCTGGCACTGCAGACACACGCCTCCACGCCCAGGCTCAGAGTACCCCGGCGGCAGGCCGACAGCTGCTTTCTTTCGTCCAAAAGGCTTTTCGTCCAAAATACAGGGAGTATTTTAATTTCCCTTATCCTGAGAAGCATCAGATCCTGGATTAGAAATGGGGACTGGAGGTAGGGCTCCATTGGAAGCTCCGGGACTTTGTGGTTAGGTCTCTGACAAGGACAAGCCCCTCATATCCTCGGTGGATGTGAGCCCACCACTCAGGGAGGACTGGTGGGGGCTCTCCAGTGTTGGTTCTGCTGTGTCCAAACCGTAGGTGTGACTGCATCCAAAGTTACAGCCTGGCGCCTGCTCATCCCCTTCCAGACCACCGCTGGGCAAACCCAGCAAATCGCCTGATATCTGGGCCAGAGTAGAAAGGAGAAAGACAACCACAGACTGGGGACCCCTGAGTGACACTCCCAGGGGGTATGCAGACAGCAGGGAGCTGTGGCCACGTCTCTTCACAGTTGTTCTGCCTTGGGTTCTGAGCCTGCAACATGCAACCTGGGCCTGCTGCTGCCCTTCACCCACCCCTGCTCAGCTCAGACCTAGGGCGAAGTTAGATTGGTGGGTCCAGCTCCATCCTCAACCTCTGCAGGGCAGCCCGGGAAGTGTGGCCTATGCCAGTGGTGGTGAACCGACAGCATGAGCAGCACAGCATCACCGGGAGCTCTGAAATCTGCGGCATCCGTTCCCTCCGCCCTTCTGGGCTTGGCAGTACTGGAAGGTACTGAAAACGCTGAGCCAAGCAACGTGCATTAGCGCCTGCGCAGAGTAAAGCTATCCGTGTTGCCTGGGTAGAGCCATAAGGGCAGAAACGCCCTACATCCGTGCTTCTCATGCTCCCGCACGCAGGGCAATTCCCCAAGAGGCTTATTCAAAGGTAGACCACAGCTCTCTAGCTCCAAGGAGTGTTCTGAGATTCCGGCTTCGAATAAACCTCCAGGTGACCCCACGCTTCCCCTCTAAGGTCTAGCTGCACAATGAATACCTGCAAAGTTGGCTTTCGGCTCCCAGGTGGACCCCCTTGAAAGCCTGCCCTCACCCTGGTGGAAAACTGCCTTACGTCTGCCTGGCAGAGTGGGGGGAGGACTGTGCACGAATCCATGTAAGGCGTTCGCCTTTCTGAACAAGCACTTAGTAACGAGGAGCTACTGTAAACTGCTGTAGCAGCCCTAACCTGAGTCGTGGAGGGCGCGACCTTGGCAGTGGGCAGAGCTTGTCCGAGCCACCCCGCTGCGTTCCTCCCACAGGAGCGCCTGTAGACAGGGGTGGAAATCAAGGTCAAGCAGTACAGAAAAGTACAGGGTGGGAATGCAAAATGGTGCAGCTGCTATGGAAGATGGGGTGCTGGTTCCCCAAAATGTTAAACATAGAATTACTATATGACCTAGTGAAAACCCTCGTGGGAATGTAGCCAAAAAAACCTGAACACATCCTTGAAGAGGTATCTGTGTCTGTACCCTTTCACGGCACCACTATCCATAACGGATAAAATGTGGAAATAGTTCTAGAGTCTTTTGATGGTAATTATGACACTCGGGAGTCTGAGGCAGGAGGATTGCTGTGATTTTGAGGCCAGTCTAGCTTACAGAGTGAGCTCAAGGCCAGCCTGCACTGCATAGTGAGACCCTCATCTCAAAAAGACAAAACAAAAAAAAAAAAAAAGAGCTCTTCGGTGGATGAATGGATAAGCAAAATGTGTATCTATATACAATGGAGTATTACTCAGCCTTTAAGAGGAAGGAAATCCTGACTCAGGCTACAGCAGGGGTGAGCACTGAGAGCGTTATGCACTGGGACCAGAGTGAGGAAGCGAGGGATGTTAGGACATCTGTGGCCTCAAAGCTGTGGCAAGGGCTTGGGATTTTATTCTGAGTAAGGTGACAGTTATCACAGAGGCTATGCAGAGATCTGATTTCCCTTTTAGAATCACAGTGCTGGGGGCTGAGAGTCCTCTGGGGGAACTGGTGCAGGCACTCCAGGAAGGAGGCTCCTGGTTCCAATGTGGCAGGCTAGATGGTGGACACCACAGCGGAAGTCAGATTTCACCTGTGTCCAAGACTGAGTTGAGAATTGTTGGTGGGTTAATGGAAATAGCAAAATGCGTGTGTGGGCTCGGGCACCCTGAACATGCGGAGGAGCTGGCCTCGGATGAAGCAAACCTCTGGGCACGGGGCATGCTTTGCATTTGTAACAAAACAGCACGGAGATGAGCAGACGTAGTGTATGCTGGCCTTCCTCCAGAGGTCTTGGCACTCAGCGGACTGCTACAAGGTGGCCCTTCCCAGAGGAGACGAATGGCCCGCGGGGCTGAGCCTGCCCCAGCGTGAAAGGCTAACACCCAAGGAGTATGACCTCGCATCCGCAGCTGTCCTAGCAGAGGAGCTGGCATTGCAGGTGTCACTGAGGCAGCTGGGGACGCACAGCAGGAGCGCGTGCTGCCCTGGGTAACTATGAAGGGGAAACCGAGGCCGCGAAAGGACCTTGGCCAGGCCAGGGTGCGCTGCAGCCTGCAGGTCCACACCCTGCCCTTTTCCTGCTGAGGGGTCAGGACGCAGGGCCATTGCCTGGGAAGGGGGTGGGGGGCGATGAGGCCCTGAGGACAGAGTCCTGGATGGGATCACGGCTGTGACTAGGAGTGGCCTTGTAAGGGAGCATCCCCCCATCCAGCTCTGTGTCCCCGTCCGCCCCGCAGGCAAGTGACAGCCCTCTCAGAGCAGGGAGGAGACGCTCTGCTAATGCTGGGGCCCAGTCTGCAAGACCACGAAGAAGCACCTTCTGCTAAGAACCGTTGTGACAGCCACCAGGGGCCTGGGGAGGCTGCAGAGAGAACGAGGTGGCCCCAGGGACGCCACCTCTCAGCCAAGCAGGCAGCAAAGCTGGAGCCACAGCAGGGCTCACTCCTGAGAGCAGCGAGCGCTGGCCCCCTGGAGGCCAGCCGGGTCGCCTAGCAACAGAACGCGGTAGGGCTGAGGATGCAGATACAATTCAGGGCAAAGTCCCTGGGTTCAGCAGAACCAAAATTAAAGAAATAATTCTGAATTGTGAGACCCACATACAAGAACTGCCTCCTGGCCCCCATCTTGTTAGCCGTGTCTGCCTCAGCCCCCCACGCTCCAGCCCTGGCTTCCTAATCTGCTTTCCAGCTCTTCGGTTTTGTCATTTAAACAGTGTCCCTCAGTGAAATGAACCATGTTGTAAAAGGCATCTTTAGAATTTGATTAAAAAAAAAAGCAAACGTATGTCCTTAAAATCTACCCAGCTTGGTGTCGTTACCTTTTCTTTCCTTCTTTTTTCTTTTCTTTTTTTTTTTTTGAGACAGAGGCTCACTTTGTAGCCCAGGCTGGCCTCAAACTCACGGCGACCCTCCTGGCCAGCCTCCCAAGTACCAGGACTGCAGCCATCTCCCTGGCCCCAGGCCCTGGCTATCTTTTTATCCATTCAGTTTATCGGGAAGCGCTACACCATGGTGCGGGTAAAACAGCCGCCCCCTCCGGAAGGGTGTTTCCTATCACCTGCTGGCGCTTGGGCTGCTGCGGATCAGCTATGCTCCTGGTTTTGTGTCAACATTAACCTTTGTTTTTCCCAAAAAACTGCCCAAGGATGTGACTGCTGGAGTGAAGGAGGGTGCCGCTCTCTGGGAATGTCCAGCCATCTCCCAAGGCAGCTGGACTATTTTACATTCCCACCCGTAAAGACAAAAAATCCAGTTTCTCCGGGTCCTTGCCAGAATTTGGTGTTTTTGCTTTTTTATTATTTTAGCTGGTCTAGTATGGGTGTGGTGGTGTCACATTATGGTTTTAATATGCATTTTCCTACCAGCTAATGTCGAATACCTTTTCTTGTGTGCATTAGCTTCCTAATCAAACCAGAGTGATAACAGAAGAGGAATAGACATAGATGAGCCAAACAGACTGGAGAACACAGAACTAGACCAAGGCAGGATTAATTTTCTTTTTCTTTTTTTTTTTTTTTTTGATACCAAGAATCAAACTCAGGTACTGTTTGATTTTTTTTTTTTTTTGATACCAAGAATCAAACTCAGTGCACTGTGTCCCTCAGCTTTCTTCTCCACCCAAGTCCAATAAATTTTTAGCAACTGTGAAAATCAGTTCAGCAGAGGAAGCATAGTTTTGTTTGTTGTTTTAATAAATTATGTTGGAAAAATATCCATGAGCCAAAATTGAGATTTGACCTAAATTTCAGAGTGCACACAAGAATTAATTTAAAAATCGGTAATTGATTTAAATGGATTTTTAAATTAACTTGAAAAGTGAATAATGGATTTAAAAATAGGTAATGGGTGACTAGAACACTTTTAGAAGAAAGCAGAAAAGTCGTAAAACCTATCTATGGCTGACAAAAAAAGCATAAACCATGAAAGAAAAATTTAATAAGCTGCTTCTCATCCAAACCTTTATGCCCCTGTCTTGGTTACTTTTCTCTCATTGCTGAGACAAAATACCTGATGCCCAAAATTAAGGAAAGAAAGATTCATTTAGCTCAGTTTAGGGAATCCATAATCAGCGGGTTCCCAGGCAGGATGGTATGGCACAGGGGCCACAGCTCAAGGTGGCAGAAGGCCGCAAAAGCAGGAGGACAAAAGCAGGGAGAGCAGCCTCTTGTCCCCCTTACGTTGTAAGCAGACACCCCAGAGGTGTATCACTCTCACCACCCCCTGCCCTCGTCTTTCAGGGGCTCAGGATGTTTACAAAGCCAGGACCCTGGCTCCTGCTGGGTTGCTTAGTTAATATTTTAAACTTCTCAATCTGACACAATGTATCAAACTTTACAGCCCACTTTCTTCTAAGGTAGTGAGACCCTGTACCCAATAGTAAATTAAACAATAGACTAAAATAAATCAATGGGCTGGAGCACAGCAAGGCATTTGCAGAGACAAGAAAGCATGGGTTGGCAGTTGGTAGTGTCTGGTAAAATCAACCCTACAGGATTCCAGTGACGACAACCAGATGGCTCAGGCACCAGCTGAAGGACCGTGGAGGATGGAGGGCGAGGGTGATCAGACATAGGTGTGGGGTGCCCTGTTAAACCTGGATTGCATAATGCAGTGCACAGTGGGCCCTGGGAGGGGCTAACTTACCACGCTAGCTCAAGTTTGTTCAAGAAGAGACTGCCTAAAGCCAGGCCATACGGAAGATCCCTGAGCTTTTCCCACCCAGGGCCTGGAAGCACAGGCTCATTCTCTCCCAGCCTTGCAGCATCATGGGCTGTGCAGTGGAAGAGAAGGAAGCCGGCTGCCAAGTCAGCAATGAAATGCGCCTGTGTCCCCCACATGGAGGGGCTGTGCTGCCCCCTCCAGCCTAAGTAGGATGTCCCCCAACATTCGTCCAAAGGCAGGCACTGTTTCACATACTGCAGAAGCAGCAAGACCCCTCTGTGCCCGTGCCACCAGGTTGGCTTCCTCTTACTTACAGTGGAGGGAATTCTACCTACTTGGCAAGAAAATCCAGTTCGGGGGCCAGGGCTGTGATCCTCAGCCCTGTGTGCCTCACCCCCACATGACAGTCTCTCCCAGACACAAGCACTAATCTTTTGTTTGTTTGTTTTTTGGCAGAACCGGAGATTGAACTCAGACCTTTGTGCTTGCCAGGGAAGAGCTTATTCTCCTGAGCCATCTCCCTGGCCCCTAAGCACCCTAATCTTGTAGGAATTACATTGCTGAGAGATGCTTTCCCCTTATCTTGGAAACTCCCTTCCAGGAGGGTCATCAACTCTACCAGGTTTCTACAACCTTTCGGCTGTCATGCGCGACCTCGCCAGCAAGGAAGACGCGACCACTGGTTGTCTCTGCAATGCTTTATTCTTCCATGGATGGAGTAGTTCTTCTTCCACTCCTGCTCCTCCGCTCCTTCTCCTCCGCTCCTCCTGCTCCTCCGCTCCTCCCTGGGCAAGCCCGCCCCAAGCTATATACCACAAGGCGTCCAACCCTGGAGTGACACGTAGGCGCAGCCAATTGGTCCAGATACACGGAAGGGAGTCACAGTCTTTGCCTTAGCCATATAAGGAGTTGTTTACTACAGAGAGCACTCACCCAGCGGGGGGTGGAAGGAGGAAGCCGGCGCCATCTTTTAAGGCCCAGCTATTCGCAGGTCTCTACATTCAGAGACAGTGAATGCCCCGTAGTAAGTGTCTTAGCCACTTTTCCCACCCTCGGACACAGTACCCAACACCTTTGACTTAAAGGAGGAAAGGTGTCGTTAGCTTACAGCTGTGGAGGTCTCGGTATGCTGTAGGCTCTGTGGCAGGGTGGCCTGGCAGAGAGGCCTGCCGGAGGAGAGCTGCTTGAAGCCTGGCGGCTGGCACAAAGCCAGAAAGGGGGAGATTCTCTTCTGGGTCAGACCCACACTGACCCACATGTTCAGATCAGACCCTGGCACCTAACAGTAAGTCAGCCATGGGCCCTGCATCATTATTCACAATGGCCAAAAGGTAGAAAGGCCCAAACGGTCAGCAATGAATGAATGGGCAAACGAGGGTGGTCGTGCACGCAACGGAACGTGGCGTGGACAGCATGAAGTGTCAACACGTGCCACAGCACAGACGAGCCGGGAGAACGAGATGCACGAGAAAGATGCCACATTCGGAAGATCGTGCACTGCGTGATTCCAGTTGTATGAAGTAACAGAATCAGTAAGTCCACAGTTCTTCATCTGTATTAGGTAATAATTTGAGAAGAACTGGCAAATTTTTTTACCACATGGTGGCTTGTCTCTTTACATTGTTGGTGAGTTTTCTTGCAGTGCAGAAATTTTTTGTACCAGAGAGTCAAACTCAGGACCTTGTGCTTGTAGGGCAGGCACTTGCGCTTCTGAGCCATCTTCCTGGATCTTTTTAGTTTTTTAGAAAAAATATTCTTAGAACAGCAGAACACTTCTGAAACACCTCGTTGTGCATGGTGGAGGCAGGCACGTGGCTCAAGCGGGGCCTGCTGCACTTGGTGTCAGGACGGACACCCCTGCCCGCCAGTGTGCCCACTGCCCCCAGCGCGCCCTCCCCTCCAGCACCCACTCTGGGCTCTTCTTTACCACGCCCCCCACACCAGCCTGCGCAGGGCCTGTGGAGAAGCCTGCTGGGGAAGCCAGGAGGCAGGCCCAAGGAGGCAGGCCCCAGAGAGCCCCTGGGCAGCTTGGGGTCAGTATCCCTACCACCACAAACAAGGATGCCCTGATGAGAATCCTCCAGGGCTGCTCTCAGCCTCCAGGCCCGGCTGACAAGCTGTGTGATCTCCAGCGGCCCAAGGGGCAAAAGACCAGGAAATCTTTTTAATAGTGTGAGATCCTAGTTGTCGATAAAGTCTTCACCTACCTCAGGATCTTCAGTAGTTCTCTCTTACAGCAGTTTAGTATTTCTGTTTGAATATTTAGATCTTTGGGCATTTTTTATTTTAGTTAGTGCATGGTGAAAACCATGGTCTAGTTTTAATCTTCTGACACATGCAGAGCCCATTTTCCCAGCAGCATTTGTTAAAGAAGCTATCTTTCTTCCAGTGAACGTATTTCACACCTTTATCAAAGAGAAGGTGGCTAAATATGTCTGCAGGTGTTTCTTCAGCTTCTACCCTATTCCCCTGATATTTAGGTCTGTTTTGTTTTTCCCAGTACCATGCTATTTTTATCACAATAGCTTTGTAGTATAATTTCAGGCCAGGAATTGTGATGCCACCTGCCTCTCTTTTGTTGCCCAAACTTGCCTTTGCTGTTCCAGGTCTCTTCTGATCCAAAATGAATTTTAGGATCACTTTCTCTAATTCTGTGAGATATGCTGTTGAAATTGGCACTGGAATTGCATTAAATCCATATAAAAATTTTGAAAGTATGGATATTTTCACTATATTGGTTCTTCTTATCTAAGATCAAATGATATCTTTGTGGGTGTTTTTGTTTATTTGTTTGTTTGGTTGGTTGGTTGTTTTGTCTTCTTGATACAGGGTTTCACTGGGTAGTGCAGACTGGCCTCAAACTCATGGCAAAACCTCCCGAGTACTGGGATTTTAGACATACACCACCATGCCTAAAATTCTCCATTTTCTTTCTTCTTTCTTTCTTTCTTTCTTTCTTTCTTTCTTTCTTTCTTTCTTTCTTTCTTTCTTTCTTTCTTTTTCTTTCTTTGTTTTTGTGGTACTGGGGGTTGAGCTCAGGGCCTTTTGCATGCTAGGCAAGCGCTCTAGTACTGAGCTACATTCCTAGAACTATCCATTTTCTAATATCTTTTTCAGTCTCTTTTTTTTGGAGAACTGTAGTTATCAATATAGAAGTCTTTTACTTCCTGTAAGATTGATTTCTAGGTGTGTAATTTTTTCAGATGCTGTTGTGATAGGTGTTATTTCCCTAACTTTTCTCTCATTGAATTTGTTATTCATGTATGGGAAGGCTGTTGATTTTTTGGGGGGGAGGGCTCAGCCCACCCTGGTGGTGGGGCTGGTGCAGCGTGTGGTGCCAGGGATCGAACCTCAAACCGTGGTCCCTGCATAGTTTCTCGTGTCTAATTGCTCTGGCTAGTTTCCAGAACTATTTGAATAAGTATGGTGACAGCAGACAGCCTTGTCTTAGTCCTGATTTTAGGGTGAAAGGTTTTGGTTTTTGTCCATTCAGTGTGAGATTAGCAGTTGGTTTATCATGGATGGCTTTTATCAAATTGAGATAAAGGCCGTCTGTAGTGCATTGCCAACTGACGGTCAGCTTGCTACACCCAGCTGACCTAAACTAGCATGACGCCGGGTGTGGGCGACCCATCCGAGGACTGCTGCCAGCAGCATAAGAGGCAAAACAGAAGCTGTCGGTAGGCTGTTAGGGAAGCTGTTGGAAGCCGTGGGTTCTCTTGGGCTGTTCTGCTGGAGCACCTTCTCATGCTGGTTTCCTGGTGAACTTGGTTGTTCTCATTGGAGAAGGAGCTCAGGACCCATAGGCAGAGAGAAAGGCTGCGATTCACTTTGGGGGAGCTCTGGTCCTCATCTTGAGCATCGCTTCCTGGCTCCGGAGAAGAAGATGGTGCACTGCTCAGTCTCCTCAAGAAGCTTGTCCCATTGGCTTTCCTGATGGAGCTCAGCTTTCCTCGTCACTGGAGGAGCTTGGGACCTCACTGTGGCTGTGGGTACTTTTGCAGGGAGCACTGGTACTTACTTTGAGCATTGCTTCCTGGCTCCAGTTCACATCCCTCATCCCCCTGGCACAGGTCCCTCATCCCGCTGGCACCACTGACCTTTCTAGCTTCCACCACTGACCTTTGGGGCCTTTTCAGCGCAGATCCATGACATTGTTGTGGGCTCCAGGCCTCCAGCTGGACTTTCTGGTCCTTAGTGTGTGGACAGACTTCCTGCACTCTTGTATATGATTCTTTGGATGAGTATAAAATAATCTTATAAATGTGTCCCTTATAGTATTGTTCCCTTTGCAAAAACCCCAAGCCACCATTTATTCCAATTTTCTGCAGGGTTTCTAAAATGAATGGGCGTTGAGCTTTGCAAAAGCTTTTTCTGCATCTCCTGAGATGATCATATGCTTTTGCCTTTGGCTCCGTTGCTATGATGTATTACATTTATTGATTTGCATACACCGAACCATCCCTGCACTGCTGCAGTGAATCTTACTTAGGTGTATAATCCCCTTAATGACTTGTTGCATTCTATTTGCTGGTGTCTTAGTGGAGAGTCCCATTGCCTTTATCTTCCCTACTGTTTTTACAATACATGTTTGAGATACAGAATAAATACATTCACTGTGGGGAATATGTGTATACATGTCACTCCCTTCCATACCCAATTCCTCCTCCTGCCTTTCTCTCCCCACCCAGGTCCTGTCCCACATATCTCTCTCCCTGTCTTCTATCATCTATCATTTATTTTGCTCTTTATTTATATCTGGGGCTTCTCATATAAGAGAAACCAATCAAGTTTTTTTTTTTTTTTTTTTTTTTTGTCTTTTTTTGAGGCAGGGTCTCACTATGCAGCTCAAGCTGGCCTTAAGCTCACTTTGTAGCTCAGGCTGGTCTCGAACTCACAACAATCCTCCTGCCTCAGCCTCCCGAGTGCTGGGATTACAGGCCTGCACCACCACGCCTGGCCAAACCAATCAATTTTTAACCTGTGTCTAATTTATTTCACTAGCATGATGGTCTCGATAGTATTAATTTACACCTGGGGAGACAGCTCAGCAGTCGAAGCACCTGTCTGGCAAGTCCAAGCACCAGGTTTCAAATCCTGGTACTGCATGTTGTGCGAGCCCTGTCCTGGGTGTGCTGAGCCAGCTACCAAGAGTAGGCTAGGTGGTGCAGGCCTGTAATCCCAGTGCTGGGGAGGCTGAGACAGGAGGATCGCTACTAGTCCAAGCTGCATAGTGAGACCTTGTACCAAATACATTAAAATAAAAGCATATTAATTTTCCTAGAAATGGTCCAGTAGTTCTCTATTATATGTAACTCTACATTCTCTCTATCCAGTCATCTGCTGATGGAAGATACCTAAAGGATCAAATGGAATTTCTAGTTTCAGGAATCTCCATACTTATTTACGTATAGTTGTAGTGGTTTACAAGCTTCCTTTTCTCTATATTGCTTTTTCAGTCCTTTTATTTTATTTTTTTTTTTTTTTAGTATGTGAAAAGACATTTTATTAGTTGACTATTACCATATAATATTAGTGTATTTCTTCCAGTGGCAAACTAAGCACAGGATAACATTTTTCTTCAATTCTCCCATGAATCTTAGTATCATCGGTCTTTTGGAGGATTCAGTTTCCTATGACGTCTGTGATACTGTCCGCGAGGATACCGACAATGCTTCGTCATAAAGAACATTTTACTGAGTTGTTCTATCATAGGTCCTTGCTCAAGGAATTCACTTTCGTTTTCTTCTAATCTGTTTTCAGCACTTGAACATGTGTTTCTTCAGTATTATGGACAGGATCTGGCTGAGGCCTAGGTCTTGTGTGTTCATATGAACGTCCACAGAAGGGTGGGAGCATACTGTTGTCCTGCCATCAGATGTCAAAGCAAGCTCTACTCTGCAATTATACTCATCACTAGGCTGCCATCTTGCCTGCCTGCTTTTTCAGTCCTTGATGAAAGCCATTCTATCTGGAGTGAGATGATTTTTCTTTTTTTGCTGGCTCAGGCTGTCTCAATCACAGATCGAGTAAGGTATCTGGAGTTGGGGATCGAACTGAGGTCCCCTGTGCCCCTGACTGTGTTTGCCTGTGCAGGCACTTAAACAACTGAGCTGACCTGCAAGCCCCTCTGGAGTGAGATGAAATCTCAGTGTTGGTTTGATTTTCATTTTCCCAATGCGCAAAAATGCTACACATTTTTTCATGCCCTTGTTGGGCATTTGTGCTTCTTTTCAAATGTGTCTGTTCATTTTGGTTGTCCGTTTTTTGATTGGGTCTTTTATTTTAGGGGCACTCACCTGGGAGAGTTCTTTACATGTTCTAGGTATTGATCCTGTCTGAGGAGCAGTTGGCAGCATTTTCCCCATTCTGTAGGTCCTCTCCTCACTCTGTTGGTGGTTTCCTGTGCTGTGCAGACTCCTCTCTCCTCCTCCTCCTTCACCTCCTTCTCCTTCTCTTCTTCCTCTTCCTCCTCTTCTTCTTCCTTCTCCTTCTTCTCCTCCTTGTTCTCCTCCTTCTGTCTTTTTGAGACAGGGTCTCACTAAGCAGTTCCTGCTTGGGAGTCTGTGTGTCTTGCACCCAGGTTGTTGCCAGAGGCCTTAGTGTCAGGCTTGGCGTGGGCTGTGGAGACAGCTTTGGATGCAGGGTCTGCATCTACATGTAAGCCCAAGATTATAACACAACCTTTGCTCCCAAATTCTCAGCTTCTTCTCCCTCCCCACCACCAGTCCTATAAAAAACAAAGCAAGAAATTCTAAGCAGCCTCCTCCTCCTCCTTCTGGTGGGGCCTGGTGGGCGTGTAATAAGGAGTAACATTATTTTCTCTCAAAATTAGAATAATTCCTTTGGGCTTTAGGCACAAATCCTCCCTCCTACCCATAGCTAATTTTCCTTAAAAGAGTTTGAGAGCTGGGTGTAGTGGTGCATGTTGGTGACCCCAGCATGCTGGGAGGCAGAGGCAGGAGGATCACAAGTTTAAACCAAGCTGGGCAGTTTAGTGGTTTGGCTAGACTCTGTTACAAAATGATAATAATGTTAATAATAGGGTGGGGGATGCAGCTGAGGGCAGATGCTCCTCCCCCAAACAAAGGAGTCTAGGGAGAAAGTGGTGCTCAGAGTGGACAGTGTGGCTCCCAGTTCCTGACTCCTGGAGAGCCTGTCTCCACCAAGAGCCGCATAGGCCAGCCCTGCCACAGAGAAAGAGGATGTATGTTTCCCAAGATAGCAGGAAGGGGACCCTCGTCCTAGACCCAGGCAGTGTCTCTGGGAAGAAAAAGTGACCGGTAGGCAGAATGCATCCCCAAGGAATGCGTTCTTTGCGGGGAACTGTTCTAGAAAGAAGCTCTCAAGGAGACTGAACCAGCCACTTACACTCTAAGGCTTTCATTTGTAGGAAAATAGTTCTATCTCAGGATTTATGGGCCTAGACGAGCTTGTGTTCTACCTGATACGTTCTTCATTCTGCAGAATACTTTGGCTAATCCTGTCATATGATCCATACATTCTTTCAAATGTAGAAGTCATTTTTTTTTATTTAGAAAAATTTTCATAGGCCAGGCATGATGGTGCACACCTGTAATCTCAGCCCTTGGGAGGTTGAGGCAGACGGATGGCTGTGAGTTCAGGGCCAGCCTGAGCTACATAATGAAACCCAAAGAAAAAGAAAGGAAAAGAAGAGAAAATTGTACATAGATTCTGAGAAATGGCTCCTTGTAGAACAGCCTGGAAAGTACTAGCCTTTATTGTTTTAATTTGTGAATATAGGAAATAGAAATTGAAACCATCTGCTGGAGAGCATCTCGGCTTTAGTCGTGCTCCTACTCTGAAGACAATAGTTTTGCAGATAGCGAAAGATAAATGAGACGCATGCCAAGCCGGCCCCACCCCCAGGCTGCGCTGAGCCACTCGCTGGTGGTGCTCGCCTTTAATCCCAGAGCTGGGGAGGCTGAAAATAGGATCGCTACATGTCTGAGCTGTGCAGTGCGACCCTGTGCCAAATACGTAAATTAAAAAAGGGGCAGGAGATAAATGAGAAAACCAGCAAGAAAGTCAGCTGACCCAGATGTTTTGACCCAAAAACTGTTTTTTATGGTTTAGGATTCATTTTGTTTGTTTAATTTTATTTTCAATAGTAAAAACAAAAACAAAAGCAAAAACAAATAGCAGAAACAAAGGCAGAAACAGAGGAACAAACAATACATATGGTACAGAATTTCGAAACAATAAAATTTAAACAATGGTTGTTAGATTATGTACTTTCATTGTCAAATCTATTTGACCCAGATATTTTTTTAAAACTTGATTTATTGCCCAATTTTCTGTGTGGCTGTAAGACTTGCTTACTTCTGTAAGCATGGCAAGTGATTCTTTTGGTTTTTTTTTTATTATTATTTAATTGCAATTAACTTTTTTATGTATTTAGTGCAGGGTCCACAGGATCTCACTGCACAGATTGGACTCCCAGTGATCCCCGTTTCTTCAGCCTCCAAAGTACTGGGATTATAACGCTGGGATTATGGGGCCTGCACCACCAGGCCCAGTCTCAGTCGATGTCTCTCAGTCGATGTCTCAGCGCACCCTGGGGGCAGGGCCAGGAAGGCACCCTGGGAATTGAACCCCAGTCTCTGTGCCAACCTAAGCAGGTGCTTTAGTCCACTGAGCTATCTGGCTGGCTTGCATTTAACTTTTCAGTGTAAAAGTTTCAAAAGACCTCCGAAGTAAGGAGTCAAAGGACCTCCAGTGTCACAACCCCCTTGATTCGTAATTATCATCATTCTTTCATTTTTTATTTACACACACACACACACACACACACACACACATCTATTTTATTCTGGAATTTTCAAAAACCAATCCCAGATGTCAAATTCTTCAGCACCTCACAGCATTAAAGAGAAGTCCTCAAGAGATGTTTTTGGTTTTTGTTTTATTTTTGAGGGTAAATACTTACCAAAATATCACTAAAAAGAAAGAAGCAGGTGGAGGAAAAAAAGTTGTGCTGTGTACACAGATCAAATCCATGTTGGACTACTGTTTTGCTACGGGACACGTATTTATGTAATCATCAAGTACCTTTTTCGGTAAGTCCTAGATGCCCAGCAGAGGCCTGGGTGCTGGCCGTGGAAGACATAAAAGTTGAGGACGTGGGTGGCGACGACAGCTAGAGGCTGAGCGGCAGCTGGACGGCAAACCACCACGCATGCGCCGGACAGACAGCAGGCCGAGACACACTGTCAGCTGCGGACCGGTTGGGAGGGAAGGCCCTGCCACCAGCCCTGCGCGGAGAAGCCAGGAATGACGTCACCCAGGAGCCAACCCCAATCCAAAGGAGCTTGCACACAGATATGACCCGGGAGGCTGGCAGATGAGACTTTAGGCTTTTAAAATACACAGTGAGAGGACCCTGGCTCTTCTCCGAGGTGTCTTCCTGAAGGCTTGATTCCTCCTGTCACAGTGGTCTATGTGCGCCCATGTTTATAGCAGCGCACGTCACAGGGGCCATGTCTTAGCAGCACCTGATAGGTCTGCCGACAAATGAGCGGTTGAGGGAAATGTGGCTTCGCACATAGTGGAGCAGTACTCTGCCACGAAGAAGGATAAGCGTGGGTCACCTGTCAGAAAAGGGATGGACCCCGAGACAATAGTGTTAAATGAAATAAATCAGATACAGAAGGTTTGTCTCATGTTAGAAATCTAATTATAAACAAAGAGCGGGGCTGGGGAGATGGCTCAGTGGAATAAACACTTCCCTGGCAAAGGCAAGGGTCTGAGTTCAATCCCCAGTTCCACAAAAACAAAAAAAAAAATTATAAACAAAGAACAAAAAAGAGATAACAGGAAGTAGCGAGATCTTCCTCATCTGGGAAGAGAGGGAGAAAGGGATGGGGGCAGATAGATGAAGATGTGATGTGTATGTATGCACTCCACACGAGCAATGGAAAATTCTCAAAGTACGATACACAATAGTCTCAGTCACTTTCTCTCATTGCTGGGACAAAATACCCAACACCCAAAATTTAGGAAGGAAAGGTTTATTCAGCTCGCAGCTGGTGAAGGTTTCAGTCCATACTCAGCTGGCTGCAAGGCAGAGAGGCACAGCAGAGGGCATGGCAGCGGAAAACAGCTAGAGCCTAAAGGGAGGAGCGGCCGCAGCGAGCCGGCCTCGTCCTTCCTTCTGCTGCGCTCAGGCAATCTGCCCCAGGTGGGAAAGCACTCACATTCGTAATCCCAGCCCCGGAGCATAAATTAATTGCAAACTCTAGAAACCCAGCCCTTGACCGCATGAGGCTTTGTGGGGACATCTAGACACAATGGCAGTTTTTAAACTTCGTACCTTGTTCAAGCTTTGCACCTAGCTATTGTGCTGACCCCATTCACCTTTTGTTGACAAACGAAGCACCCCTCACCCTGAGTATATGAGATAGCTGGGCGCATACAGTTGGCACCAGACAGGTGACAGACGTGGTCTATTTATCACACTGACTGCCCAGTAGAAAAGACACTACGTGTGGCTGCAGGGGGAGCAGAGTGGCCCTACAGGCAGGCGTGATGGCCAGGCTCCCGGGCGAGGCATGAGTGGCTCATTGGAAGGAAGCTCACACTGATTCTGGGGGCCAGTGAGGTGCAAGAGATCCAGGCAGCGAATGGAATCGCAGCCCCAATGAGCAGCATGTTGCTAAATTCGTTCCTGAGTCATTTCTCTTATGTGTTGCTTTTGCGAATGGGATTGTCTCCACTATTATTATTATTATTATTATTATTTTTTTTTTTTTTTTTTTGGCAGAACTGGATAATGAACTCAGGCCTTTGGACTTGCCTGGGAAGCACTTATTCCACTGAGCCATCTCCCCCACTCCC
Organism: Ctenomys sociabilis; assembly: GCA_004027165.1. Lineage (NCBI taxonomy): Eukaryota > Metazoa > Chordata > Mammalia > Rodentia > Ctenomyidae > Ctenomys > Ctenomys sociabilis. Next base: position 23,217 of record PVKA01013677.1, on the reverse strand, counting down.
TGTCTCTACTATTATGTGCTAAAACTAAATATTGTTTTTTAAAGGTTAATGCAGGCAGCAGAGTAAAGTAGCTTCCACCCTGAGATGCGAAGACAGGACAACTGCGGTTTTACAGCTCAAACATCAGGGAAGATATTTGCCTGCAATTTAGCAGCCGGCGTGAGCAGCCCAGGTCAGCTACCCTGTCAAGCTGCTCCGCTTTGCACGCAAAAGAGCAACATTTATAAACCTCCAAGAACAGAAAGGGCTACTATTAAAAATCATCCAGTTCAAGGATCATTAAAAATGGACAATTTAATTTGCATTTCAAGCACAGATTCAAAGGCACAGTGAATTTGTCTGGGTGACTAATGGGGAGAGTTTGATGGTACAAAGTATTATCTTTTGTCTTAATGGAAAATACAGCATATAACAAGATACAAAAAGGAGAAGTAATACCATGCAAGAGCGATCCCATGAGTGATTTAGCAAAGATAAGCAAAAAGACCCTGAAGCCAACTGTCCCACAAAGGAACTCAGAACCACTGTCCAAAATCCCTAAGTGGGTGTGGGGAGGTACACCTGTGCCCCAGCATGTAGGAAGCTGAGGGTCACGGTGAGTTCAAGGCCTGCCTGGGCTATTTGCAAGACCTACTCTCAAACAAAATCAACAAATGGCAAGATTCCTGTTCATTTATTTACTCAACACCCATTTACTGAGCGCCTCCTATGGGTGTGTGTAGGGGGACTTCTAGGACCATGTGAGACTACACAGGAATTTGAAACCAAAGGAGTGGTTGGTTGGAGACTAAGTTCTCCATCCTGTCCCTAAGCTGCAATCATGCCTGCAGGGGAAATGCGCAAACTCCTGGGGCAGTGACAGGTGCCAAGGGGCCCCTCCTTAGGAGGAGGAGAGGCAGGAGTATGAAGGCAAGACCCGGATGGGACAGCCAAACTGGAATTTCAAACTTTCATCTAAACTGGTCAGAGGTGTTTTCCATCAAAGAGAGAGGGAAGGGGAACCAGAAGCTAAGGGCAGAAAGGTGGCACTGGGGGACTCAAAGAGCAGGGTGGGGTGGGAAGTAGAAGCCAGAGGGACCAGGCAGGCCAAGGGGGTTTAGGGGAAGGAGGCTGCATTTCCAGGCCAAAGTTTGGGTCTAATCTACAGAGGGAGGCCGGGGAGCCAAGGTCTGTGGATTCCTCTGGCTGCACTGAGCAGCGGGGAGAAGGTAGCAGTTTGGAGAGATCGGAGGCCCAAGGCAGAAGGAGCCATGTAGGGTGCAACAGAAACAGCCCTTGGGCCAAGCTGGACCTCTGGGGTGGGGGGCTCCCTGCCAAGCTGGTTCTGACCCTGTGCAGGTCCAGCTGTGGTACAGCCCAGGCCCTGAAGAGTCCACAGCTCCCAGGAGCACCCTGCCTGACACTCTGCTTCTGCTGTGGTCAGCAGCATCGGCGTCAGTATCGCCCACAGGCCCAGCAAGGAGAGAGTTCACTGGAGAAAGGAGCAAAGTAAATGCAAGGCCGTGTTGAGCCACCGGCAGGACACGAGGCCCAGTGGAGATCTCCTTTCTCCTGCTCCCTGTGGGTACTTTGTTCTGAGGGGATCCCACTCACCTTCCTGCGCAGGCATTTCCGCAGGCAGGCTGTGATTTTCAGGGGCAGGAGAGAAGGTGGACTGGAGCCCTGTACTCAGAGGTGGTGGAGGTCACTAGGGTTCCCTGACTCTGGAGCTGCCACACATAGGGCATCACCAAGCAATCCTGCTCCAAGAGATATCGACTCTGTCACCAGATGGGGCCTGAGAGTCACAGTTCCATCTGGCAATGCAGTACTGCAGGTTCATGAGCCACACAGAAGAACAAAGCATTAGGCCTTGAACACAAACACCTTTTTCTTCCTTTCGTTTTTTTTTTTTTTTTTTTTTTTTTTTTTTGTCTTTTAGAGACAGGATTTCCCTGTGCAGTGTAGGTTAGCTTCAAACTCACAGTGATCCTCCTGCCTCAGCCCCCTGTGTGCTGGTGATATAGGGGAAGGATACTCCCAACCTGAAATGCACCTGGGACAAGTTTGTGTTCTCTAAAACCAAAGAATGAATTTTATGAACAACAGAAGTTAAGAGCAGAATAGATTTATTGGGGGAAAGAAAGCTTCTGTTCAAGAGGGACAGATGAGGGAGTGGACTCTCGTGAATCTGTCTTTTCCAGGGATTTTTATAGAGCAAAATCACGTGGTGAGTTGTTTAAGGTGGAAAACATGGGAACTCACTTGCTGGGCATGTGATGGGAAAAAACTATGGTCAACCAATAAGACTACAAGCACCAGTGCTCAGGTAAAATTGATTAAATCCAGGACCAAATGGGGAAGCGAGTCCCATAACAAGGGGCAGGAATACAGGGGCTTTTTCCTGTGGGAGATTGGGTGAGAAACTCTTTCTGGCTTCCAGGTAATTGATATCTTTCAGCATATCCACCTAGATGCCCATCCCTAGGGAGGAAGTGGGTGCATTTGTTTACTCTTTCTCTTAAGGTCCGGCCCATAGCAGGAGTGTCTGTTTCCCCCAAAGTAGCAAGTTACCCTGTCTTTCCTATTGTCTCCTTGAGGGTCTGGCCCTGTCTTACTACCTATAATATTTCTATCTAATTTAGCTGCCTCTAACGGTAGGAAGTGCCGGTCCCATCCCCAGGGCACCACGAGATGGCCATTGAGGTGGTTGGTGGTGCGCGCCTGTAATCACAGAGCTTGTGAGTCTGTAAACAGGCGAATCACTGTGAGTCCGATCTAGTAGTGAGACCCTGAACACCCTATAGATCCTTCCCTAAAATATAAAACAAACAAACAATAGGAAGAATTTACTGAGGGACAGAAAGCTTCTAAGAGATGCAGAGGGACCGGGTAGGTAGCCAGCAACCCTACTTCTTGACAGAGTTTTATAAAGCAAAAGCATGTGGTGAATCTCATCTGAAGTGCAACAGAACTCTATAACCAGTCAGTTAGATTACAAATTTGGCATTTTCTTAAATGGCAGGTACGGGAATTGAACTCTGGACCTTGTACATACCAGGCAGGTGCTGTGCTGCTGAGCACCATCTCCGGCCCCTTCTAAGGTTATGTTGATCTAATGGAAAAATCGCGAGGTGGGTAGGAGGTGGGACAAAACTATGGTCAACCAATAAGATTACAAGTATAGACACATTTAGGTAATACTGATTAAATGGGGGTCAAATGGGGAAGCGAATCACATAGCAACCACACACAGAGAAAGGAGGACTTTCCTAGAAGGGTGGGTTAAGGAGATTTGGTCCTCTACCGTGTGCTGGTTGATACGTGGTGTCAACTTGAGAAGTTTAGAAGTTTAGTTAGGGTTCTTAGTTCGTAAACATCCTCATCTTGTGAGGATGAACAGGGCATGGACAAAATACTGACACCCAAAATTAACAAAGAATTTTTGTCCCAGAAACAAGTGAAAAATAACTGAGACAGAATTTGGTACCAGAAAAGTGGGGTCATTGATACGATTACCAGACAATATTGTTCAAGAGTTTTATGGGAATGGCTTATGGGAAGAGACAGGAAAGGTTTGAAGATGTTGCCTACAAGTGAAGAGCTGGAGCACCTTCGGCTCTTCTGTATGGGAGATTCTGGTCAGAGCTCAGAAGACCAGAATGCTGATAGAAATCCTGCCTGTGAAGACCAGGCTGGGGAGGTTTCTGCTGGGAAAAAGGACTGTTGTTGTTGGACTCCAAATTATTTGTGATATGGCTTAACAGAAAATTTGTCTGCATTTTGCTCCTGTCCAGGGACTGCCTGAGATTGAGACTAAGTGCAGTGGACTAGTTAATCTGACAAAGGATATTTCCAAGCAGTTGAATGTTGAAGCAATGGCATGGCTATTGTTGGGGGCTTTTAGCCAGATTTATGTTGAGAACCAAGGGCAAAGAGCCCAGGAGGATGATTTAAAATGTTATGAGTTTGGCAAAAAAGGAAGCGCCAGGAAGGCTGTGGACTGCAGAGATAGAGCTGAGATCTCCATCACCCAGGAGGAGCAGGAGAGTGGAAAGGATGTCCTGAGGGCATCACAGGAGGGGGCAGGTTCTCGCCCTTTTCAGCCTTAGAACTATAAGAGAAAGCCACAGAGCCCCATGTTCCAGAATGGAGGCGGTGGCCACACCAGATTCCAGAATGGCACTAGCATAGATAATTTTTCCTCAGAATCAGGATCAACATGCTCAGCAATCCAGGCGCTTGACCCCTACAGCCGAAAGAGAGAAAAGCCTGGCTACTGCTCCAGCTGGCAGCAGACTGTGGTGTCATCCACATGGCATTGATTTTGGGTGCATTCAGGATACAGGAGTTCCGAGGTTAAGAAGGCTTCCTCCTGATTTCAGAAGGCCTGGGAGGCCAGGCACTGCGTCCCTGAGAGGGAAGTGTGGAAGGCTGCAAGAATCCTATTGAGTGGAAACTTCAGAAGTCTTGAAAAGCCAAGAATGTGGATCATCTGAAGAAAGCAGCAAGGAGGGAGCAAAGTCAGTCCCAGGCAAAAAGCCATGGGAGCTACCAGCAGAAGAACATGTAAGGCTCTTGGAGCTCGCAACTCATTACAGATTGCTGCAGATGTTCCACATGGAACTAGGAGACAATGTTTGCCCTTCTGGATTTTGGACTTGCTTTGGTCCCAGGGCTTTGTATCCTGTTGCTCGGACCCTTTGGAATGGTAATTGTGCCTGTGCCATTGAATGTTGGAAGTGTTTAACGTTTTATTTGTACAGGAGCTCACAGCTAAGAGTTTGCCTTAGGTGCTGGAGGAGACTTGGCACTTGGACTTTTCAGCAATGCTGAAACTGTTAGGACTTTGGCAACTCTTAAAGATGGACTAAAATGCCTTTCGTGGGGCCAGCCAAATAGCTCAGCGGATTAAAGCACCTGCGAGAGGGCACAGGGGCTGGGGGTTTCGATCCCTGGGCCTGCAGTGCCACCCCCCCAGGGCATACTGAGACGGGGCATGGTGGTACGTGACTATAATCCCAGCTCTTGGGAGGCTGTAAACAGGAGAATCACTATGAGTCCAATCTAGTAGTGAGACCCTGAACACCCTGTAGACCCTTCCCTAAAATACAAAAAAAAAAATGAAATTAATAAATAAAATAAAATGTCTTTTGCATAAAGGGATGTGCATAGTCTTGGGGGTGGGGTTCCAAGTGGCAGAATGTCATGGTTCTAATGTAATGCAGTGGTCAAGTTGTAAAATATTAATACGCATGTTTATGTACCTGGAAACTAGTTTAAGGAACTGTCTGGTTGCCAAAGTGACAAGGGGTAGATTGTACTGGTTGATATACTGCGTCAATTTGAGAAGTGTAGAAGTTTAATTAAGTAACTCAGCAGAAAGCCAGGGTTCTTCCTTTGAAAACATCTTCATCCTGTGCAAGAGGAGGGTGTGGACCTTGCATGAGTTCTACACAACCAGGCCCAAGGGCTGCTTGTTGACAATATAAAGAGGGGAAACCTCTGTCTCTGTCGCCATTGTTGCTGCTACTCTTCCCTTCGCTCTCTTGATCTTTGCTGCCTGCAATGAATGGATGCTCTCTGCCCTGTGCCAGGCTGCCTTGGAGCCAGCTGAATATGGGCTGAAACCTCCAGCAACTGTGAGCTAAATAAACCTTTCCTTCCTTCAAAGAGATAGAGAGAGAGAGAGAGAGAGAGAGAGAGACAGAGAGAGAGAGCCGGGGGTGGTGGCGCATGCCTGTAATCCCAGCACTTAGGAGGCTGAGTCAGGAGGATTGTTGTGAGTTCGAGACCAGCCTGAGCTAGAAAAGTGAGCTTAAGGCCATCCTGAACTGCATAGTGAGACCCTGTCTCAAAAAAAGACAAAAAAAAGAAAAGAAAGAGGGAGAGAGAGGCTGGCTAGAAGCTGCAGCAGCTGTCCTTCCCTTTGCTCTTTGCTGTTTTCCCCCACGTGCCACTCTGCCTGGGAGCCAGCTGAGTGCAGACTGAAGCTTCCACTAACTGTGCGCTGAATAAACCTTTTCTTGGTTAATTTTGGATGTCAGTATTTTGTCCCAGCAGCGAATGATAAATAACTGAGACACACCCCAACGTAAGACTGATGCCTACCTAGAATATCAATCCACGCTGTTCCTCCCTAGGGAAACTGTGTGAGTGAGTGGGTGGTTCCTCTTTGTGGAAGGCTGGCCTCCAGGGAACAAGCGCGCCTCCAGCCGTAGTTGTGTGCGTAGTTGTGTGCGTAGTTGTGTGCTGCGTAACCTCTCAGTGATCCAGCCCTCCTGTCTCACTACCTACAATATCAGTTTCTCTCTCTCTCTCTCTCTCTCTCTCTCTCTCTCTCTCTCTCTCCCTCTCTCTCTTTCTTTCTCTCCCTCTCTTTTCTCCTTTCTTTTTTCCCCTCCCTTTTTTTTTTTTTTTTTTTTTTTTTTTTTTTTTTTTTTTTTTTTTTTTTTTTTTTTTTTTTTTTTTGAGGCAGGATTTCACTATGCTGTTCAGATTTGCTTTGAGCTCACTTTGTAGCCTCAATCTCAAAGTGATCCTCTTGCCTCGGTCTCTGAGTGCTGGATCCACAGGTGTGCACCATCTCACCTGGTCTGCCTACAACATTTACAAATAATTTTGCTGAGCAGCACTGTTCATAAGGTAGAATTAGGAGCTTCAGGGAATTCGGTGAAGAATTAGAGGACCTATTTATTTATTTATTTTTGTCTTTTTGAGGCAGGGTCTCATTACGCTTTTCAGGCTGGATTGAGCTCATTTTGTAGCCCTGGCTGATCTCAACCTTGACCATGATCCTTCTGCCTCAGCTTTCCCAGTGCTGGGATTACAAGTGTGCACCAGCACACCCAGCAAAACCTACCTTTTAAAAATATATATGAATCTCTCAGACCCACAAATAATTAAATTTTAGATGAAGAAGTTTGAAGTGAAGGCTTTAGAAATATAACAGCAAACAAGGTCCTCAGCATGTGCCTCAGTGGTTCTCTGTGTGTTAACAAATTTTCAAACATCCAACTGGGTGACAAACACAAACTCATCTAGTCTTCACTGCGAGCTTGGGAGTGGGGCTGGGGTCACAGTCATCGTTCTGATGGGAGAGCTGACAGAGAGAAGCTGTGCACTGCCCAAGGCCTCCGGAAAGTGAGTCACTACCCTGGGAACAGCTGCCCCCTTCACTATTTTCGGAGCTATGACCTGCAGAAGGTGTCACCACAGGACCCGTCTGTGCTAGGAGATTGGATCCAGAAAGAGACGCCACATGCAAGCTGGATCCATCAGATTTTTTCCCCAGCCACAGAGAAGGGAACACGTGCTCAGTGGGGTGTCGCTCTGGGCTGTGATGGCTGTGGCCGAGCATCAGGGCCTTCTGTTTTCCATTTAAGAACCCGTCCAGTGTTTTGCATAAATTGCCTGGAGAGGAAAATACCCCTCAGATTAAAAAATAAAAAAAAAAAAAAAGAAAAACTCCTACAATAGCAACAGAGTTGCAGAGAAAACCCACAGAAATGCATAACACAGTTTCAGAAACCAGTTCTGCCCATCAAAGCTTCACAAGAGCAAGGTCTTACCTTGAAGAAATATAATTCCTGAGATACATCCAGAAGCAAGAAGGCAGAGACCATAAAACAGGCCTCATGAACGGATTTAGAAAAGGACAAAGTAATGAATGTCATTCAGCAAAATAGCATCAAACAAACCAGAAAACAAGAAAGACTCACCAACAATTAGCTCTTGCACAACTCAATCAAAATGATAAGCCATTCAAACAACATTTTAAAAAGGAGAGAGAAGGGCTGGGGAGATGGCTCAGTGGAATAAGCCCTTCCTTGGCAAGCGCAAGGGCTTGAATTCAATTCCCGGTTTCCCTAAAAAAAAAAAAAAAAAAGGAAAGAGAAAATTAAGAAGCTGTTCATTCCACAGTTCCACAGAAGCAGGAGACGGGCAGGAGAGACAGAGCACACCTGTGTAGCATCATGAGTCCACAGCATTAGCTGCGCGCCCATCACACGTCTATTGCATCTGGGCAGAGTTAAACCACGCTTCTAGCTTTGCTTCTACCAGCGAATTCCTTCATTTTCATTTAGAAAGGAACTCATTTAAAAAGGAGTTATAAATTGGAGCAACAGCCAGGCGAGGTGGCGCATGCCTCCCAATCCCAGCATTTGGGAGGCTGAGGCAGGAGGATTGTTGTGAGTTCAAGACCAGCCTGAGCTACAAAGTGAGCTTAAGGCCACCCTTAACTGCTTGTCTCAAAAAGACAAAAAAATAAAATCAATCAATCAGTCGGAGCAACGGAAGCCCAGAGGTTAGACAGCCAGGCCAGGAGGAGGGCGTTTCCCTCTGTACCCATCTCCAAATCCACACTGTACACCACTTCAGTCGCCTCTACCATCCCCTTTACTGCTGCTCCAGGTTGGGGTGCCAAACCCAGACCCCAAAGCTCCGCCCGCGTCGCTGCCTGTCTGCAAGCTGTGGGCTTTGGTGGCCCAGCCACAATGGGAGGGTGGGGGGGCTCTTCCTCGGGTCCTGAGGGTTTCAGCAGCCCCCATACTTTTTCTTTCTTTTTAATATCTAGGACAGGGTCTACAGGGCCCACAGGGTCTTACAACATAGGTCCAACTTGCAGCGACTCACCTGTTTTCAGCCTCCCAACGTGGGATCACAGGCGCGTGCCACCATGCCCAGCCTCAAGCTGTCTCAGCACGCCCCGGGGGCGGCGCCCCGGATAGAGCCCTGACCGCTGCAGTCTGCCTGAACAGGCGCTTTATTCCCCTGAGCTATCTGGCTAGCCCAAATCTCCAGACTTTCACCGAACCCCTGAAACAAGGAAAGACAGGATCTTGTTTCTTTGATATAGAAAGGAAAAAAAAATTAAGAAACCCCTTGGCATTTGCGACTAGAATGGTCCTTGATAAAAATCTGCGCAGGTTGCCCTGGCACTGTGGGAGGTGAGGGTGACTCTCAGTCCCGTGAGCGACACCGCCTGCTGCTATGGCAGACCTCATTGCTCCTTAAGGCACTGAGGAGAGGGCAGATTCCAGAACAGCCACAGGGTGAGAGCCGCAGGGCGCAGCAGTTCTTATGGGCTTCTCCTGTTTTTTTTTTTTTTGCGGAACCGGGGATTGAAGTCAGGCCCCTGTGCTTGCCAGGAAAGTGCTAACTCTACTAAGCCATCTCCCCAGCCCCTCCTTCTCCTTCTTCTCCTCCTCCTGCTCCTTCTTCCTCTTCTCCTCCTCAACCTTGTCCTCCTAGTCCTCTTCCTTCTCCTCCTCATTCTCTTCCTCCCCTCTTCTTTTCTTCCCCCTCTTCCTCTTACTCTGCTTCTTCTTTCTCTACTCCTCCCCCTTCTCCATTTTCTTTTCTTTCTGAGACAGGTTCTCACCATACAGCCCAGGCTGGCCTTGAACTCACCTGACTCTCCTGACTCGGACTCACCAGTCTGGGATTACAGACAGGAGCAACCACACCTGGAAGTATAACTATTAAGTAACCATTCACAAGGGTAATTTTTGAAGCCATGAGGTATGGGCTGGGTGTTTTTGTCACTTGGTCTGCAGCCAGGGTAGAGACTGCACCAGGAGTGAGTGAAGTGGAAGCCACAAGTGGCAGAGCCAGGTGGGGAAGCCACTGTCAGGACACCGTGTCCACCCCTGTGCAGCCTTCTGGTGCTGGGACCCCAACTCCCTTTCCCGGAAGGCTATTAGCTTCCATTAGGCTGCACTAAGAGACTGCAAGTTTCCTTCAAGCTTCCAGACTCATTTCTAGAAGGTTATGTGTATACTATATGTGGCTGGTTTTAAAAAATTAACTATTGTATAACCATGGGAAAAAAAAAAAAAAAACATGCAAAATACGAAAGTGCCCTTCCCCCTTTGAAAAGTTTCTCTTCAATTTACCCAGAGACATTTTATTTTATTTTATTATTATTATTATTATTTTTTTTTTTTTTTTTTGTCTTTTTAAGACAGAGTCTCACTATGCAGTTCAGGCTGGACTTAAGCTCACTTTGTAGCTCAAGCTGGTCTCGAGCTCACAACAATCCTCCTGCATCAGCCTCCCAAGTGCTGGGATTACAGGCATGCACTGCCCAGCCCAGAAACATTTTAGACACACAAGCATACATAGAAATGTCAAAGTCTACATGAACATAAGGTTTGGTATTTTACTTCTTCTGTAGAAATGATGTCACATCAATTCATTATTTTTGATATCTTGAGAATTAAGGGACTAGGGAGATGTCCCAGTAGAATAAGTGCTTGCCTGGTAAATGCAGAGTCCTGAGTTCAACCCCCGGTACTGCAGAGAGAGACAGAGAGAGAGAGAGAGAGAGAGAGAGAGAGAGAGAGAGAGAGAGAGAGAGAGAGAGAGAGAATTAAGGTTTTCACACAGGGCTACACCTTTCAAATTTTTTTATTTTGAACTGGGTTGAGGAAATAGAGAAAAGAAGGAAATGGAAAAGCAAAAGGGGAAATATTAGTTAAGATAATTATACTGGTAGTTTCTCTTAGCTCACTGAAAAGATAAGCACCGAAGCCCCTGACCCCAAGCCTGCCAAGCTAGTGAGAATTTCTGTGACTCTTCTGGCCCCTGATCCATCCCAGTCTGTCCAGTGTGGGAGAACTTTCCACTTCCCCACCCGGCGAACCTCCAGTGGCTAGAGCCACCTGGAGCCCCCGCCCCTGAGACCTTCAAGCCAATGAGAATTTCTGAGACTCTCTTGGCCTGATCCACCCCAGGCTGGCCTGCTCTGCAACTCCTCAGAGCCTCTGCCCTCAAGCCCGCCAAGCTAGTGAGGATTTTTTACTCTTCCAGCCCCTGATCCAGCCTAGCATGACCAGGTGAGTATGTGGGAGAGCTTCAGTGCTGCAGATACTTCCTGGGCCAGGGACACAACAGAGGGGAACCACAGGCTCACAGTTGTGAAGAAGGGCTACAGCAAAAAGAAGCTGAACATGACAGCTAGATTCAGGCCAGGCATAACTGGATAATCTCAAACTTAATAGATTGGCACCTGAATCCCATTACATGCTAAGGTTGTAACTGTCAAATATCAGAGGTCAGTGCTATACAAAATGACAAAGACAAGGAGCAAAATGCAATCTTAGGCCTCGAGCCCACCAATGATAAGTGCAGAGGACACTAGCTCAGCTGAAATGAATGAATTAACAGAATCGGAAGCAAAGCAACAATAGTAGAAAGTTATAGAGGAAATCAAACCAGAATTAATGCCTGAAATAAGAAAAGAAATATTTGAATACATAGCATCTGAAGTAATGAATCAAATCCAGAAACATATGGGGGAAACCAATGCCCACCCAGAACAAGTGCAGAGAACACTATTCCAGCTGAAACATGAATTAACAGAATCTCAAGCAAAGAAACAACAGCAGAAAGGTAAAGAGGAACTCAGAGCAGAAATAATTTCTGAAATTAAAAAAAAATCTTTGTAATCATCACATCTGAAGTAGAGAAGCAATTACAGAAATATATAGAGGAAACCCAATTTGGAAAACTCTGCAGTAAAAGAATTAATAGCTACCTCTGAAGAAGACATTGATTTAAAAAAATAGAGGAGATTAGAAATATGACAGATTCCTTGAATGAGCAATACAGGAAAAAAATACATCGCATGAAGCAGAGTCAAAGAGATATAGATGAATTTAAAATCTCAATCATGAGTCTACAAAACCAATTGAGTGAGAGCAAAGACAGAGTTTCAGATCTTGAAGACGCTGGTGAAGCTAGTGAAAAGGTGAGAAAGGATCTCTTAAAAACAATGAGGATGCAGGAAAAAAATAATCCATCACCTGCAAGATGATGCCAAGATGAACAAGGTGAGATTAATAGGCATCAGTGAGAAAGAAGGAGTCAATACAAATGATATAAAAAGAATACAGGCAGAAGAAATAGCAGAAAACTCCCCAAATATGAGGAAACAATCTAACATTCAGGTAACCGAAGCATACAGAATGCCAAATAACTTCAACCCTACTAAAAACACACCAAGACATGTAATAGTCAAGATCCCAGAAATCCCATACAAGAATAATATACTGAAAGCTGCTAGAGAAAAGAAGCAGATCACATTCAAAGGAAAATCCATCAGAATTACGGCCGACTTCTCTACACAAACCATGAAGGCAGGGAGAGCATGGAGCAGAGTTCTTCAAGTCCTCTATGAATACAAATTCCAACCCAGACTACTATATCCTGTAAAACTCTCTTTCAAGTTTGATGGAGAAGTGAAATACTTCCATGACAAAGAACAACTGAAGAATTTCATGATGACAAAGCCATCCCTACACAGGCTATTGAAAGATGTTCTAGAGAGGGACCATAATGACCAGAACTCCATGAATGAGAACAGAAAGAACCCACTAAATATGGCAAACAATTAAACACAGGACAAAAAGGAGCAAACAACAGCAGGTAAATAGCATGACAATCATAAGTCAACACATCTCAGTTATAACCATCTCAATCAATGTAAATGGACTCAATTTGCCAATTAAGAGAAATAGACTGGCACAGTGGATTAGGAAACAAAACTCAACAATATGCTATATACAAGAAACACATTTAACTCAAAAAGATATTCATAGGCTTAAACTCAAAGGATGGAAAACAATACTACATGCCCCAGCACCTCAGAAAAAAGCAGGAGTAGCAATTCTGTTCTCAGACAGTCCCAACTTCAAACCAAGAAGAATCAAATGAAATAAAGAAGGCCCCTATATGTTGGTCAGGGGAAAAATTCAAGAGGAAGAGGTAACACTCATAAATATCTATGCTCTAAACACAGGAGCATCCAACTATGTAAGACAAATCTTAATAGACATGAAATATCTAATATCCAAGACCACAATCTTAACAGGAGACCTTAACACCCCTTTATCTCAAAAAGATAGGTCAATCAGAAAAAACATCAGCAAAGAAGTAGCAGAACTGAATCAGAGCTTGGAACAAATGGACTTGGTGGCATGTACAGAGTGTTCCATCCAACCACAGCTTAACACACATTTTTTTAGCTATACATGGGTCATTTTCTAAAATAGACCACGATTTAGTCCATAGGTCATGCTTAACTATATGCAAGAAAACAGAAATTATCCCATGCATATTATCTGACCACAGTGCAATGAAACTGGCAATCCATTACAGCCTTACAAGATGTGTACTCAGGGTAAGTGAAAATGGCCAGAATAAAAACAGTTGTATTGGGCCTTTGAGATAGCTCAGTGGTTTAAAGCACCTGCTTCAAGCCAGGGAGATGGCTCAGTGGGATAAGCACTTTCCTGCCAAGCACAAGGGCCTGAGTTTAATCCTCAGTTTAAAAAAAAAAAATGTAAGCTTGCCAAAGCGCCTGCTTTGGCAAGCTTAGGCAAACACCCAGAAACTGTGGTTTGATCCCTAACATCACATACCTTGCCAGCCCTGCCCCTAGGGTGGGCTGAGTCACACACACACACACACACACACACACACACACACATGTGTTGCTCTGGAAAACTGAGGGAGAGAGGAGACAGGTCAAGTTTAAAGGGAGCTGTGCAATTTAGCAAGACTTTTTTCTTTTAATTTTAAACTTTTTTTTTTTTTTTCTTTTTGAGATAGGGTCTCACCATGCTGCTCAGACTGGGGTTGAGCTCACTTTGTAGCCCAGGCTGATCTTGAACTCCCAAGGATCCTCCTGCCTCAGCCTCCCTAGTACTAGGATTTGTGTGTGTGTGTTGAACTCAGGCCCTTGTGCTTGCCAGGGAAGCACTTATTCCACTGAGCCATCTCCCCGACCCCAACAAGTGCTAGGATTGCAGGTGTGTGCTACCACGCCCAACCCCAATGAAAGTTCTTTCTTTTTTTTTCAGGAGAAAGTACGAACACAGGCCCCCACTACCACAAATTATGCACATTTGGGGATATCACAGGGATCAGCACATCGGCGTGTAATGGGTGAGCCTCACCCCAGGAAAACCACCTTTGTGATCACGGCATCTTTCCTGCCACGTAAGTATAAAAAAAAAGTTCTTTTAAAAGAACTGGGGACATAGCTCAGCAAGAAGGCCCTGGGTTTGATCTACAGAAGCATAAAATTAAAAAATTTAAAAACAACTGAAGCTGTCAATGAATTTATTTTGCATATAGCATTTTCATTAAAAACACCTGCACATCATTTTCTTTCTCTTTCTTTCTTTTTTTCTTTCTTTCTTTCCTTCTTTCTTTCTTTTGCAGGACTGGGGATTGAACTCAGGCCCTTGCATTTACCAGTCAAGCGCTTGTTCTACTGAATCATCTCCCCGGCCCTTCTTTATTTTAAAAAGAAACAAAAAAACAATATTTCCAAACAAGATAATAGGAGACTAAGAATAATTAATACATGTGTATTGTTATCTTCAGAGCAGTTACTCAGGGTACAAGATGTAGGCGTAAGACATTGCCCAAACAGTACTAGCACAAACCTTTCTTTTCAGTGACCTCAGAGAAACAGGCAGTGTAACTATCCTTATACACATATATTGTTTCCCTTTTCACTTTCTCTTTTCTCCCATCAACGTTTCTGTTCTTTTGAACAGTGTCTTCCCAATTCCCAATATCGATTGTACATTCTGGTTCTTATTTATTCATTCAGTTGCTCATACCAGGGAAACAGCATGATGTTTACACACGTGGGTCTGAGTTATTTCACTTGTGAGTATGGTTCTGAGTTGCATCCATTTACTTACAGAAGTCTCCAGTCCATCCTTCTTTATGGCTGAGTAGTACTCCATTACATTAAGAAATACACCTTTTTAAATAATTCCTCAGTGGATGGTCATTTGGGTTGTTTTTAAGACTTAGCTATGACAAATTGTGCTGTTATAAACATGGGCTCACATATATCACTGTGGTATGTTTTTAATTTTTCTGGGTAATATACAGAGGGGAATAGCCAGGCTGAATGGAACCTCTAATCCTAGTTTTTTGAGGAATCTCTATGATATAGGGATCTCCAAATGATATAGGGGAAAACTAATCTTCCAGCCTGAAAGGTACCTGAGACGAGTTCCTGTTCTCTAAAACCGAAGACTGAATTTTAGGCATAAACGGAGATTATGAGCAGAATATATTTTATATTTATTGGGGAATAGGAAGGAGACCCAAATGGGTTGTCCCCAGGAAGCTGTCTCTTTCAGTGACTTTCATAGCACAAAACCATACAGTGAAGCGGGTCTAAGGTGGTGGAGAACATGGGAACTTGCTTAGATGAACATGAGGCGGGACAAAGCTGTGGTCAACCAATGAGATCACGAGAACCATTGCTCAGGTAAAATTGATTAACTCGGAATCAAATGGGGGAGCAAGTCACATAGCAAAGGGGCATGAACACGGGACAGGGTCTCCTCCTGTTGGGGCTTGGGCTAGTGACTCATTTGGACTCTTTCAGGGTGATTGGTACTTATTTAGGATATCAATTTCTGATGCCCATCCCTAGGGAAGTATGTATGTAGCTGTGTTTCCTCTTTTGTCTTGAGGTCTGGCCCATCGGGAGTGTCTGTCTCTTCCAAGTTGCCAAGCCACTTGTCTTCCATCTTGTCCTCTTGAGGGCCTGGCTCTGTCTGCCTGCCTGTAGCATTTCTGTCTAACTCCGCTGCCTGCAGCATCCACTGTGATTTCCACAGTGGCTGCCCATCTGCCCTCCCACCAACAGTGGAGAAGGGTCCCCTTCACTCCACAGCCCCTCCAGCATTTCTTATTGGTTGATTTATTGATGATATGCACATCATTTTCTTAGTACACTGTTATGACTTGCGTTTGGGTGTCTGTCCAAGCCCCATGTGGTCACTGGGGTGCAATATGCGGAGACAGCAGAATCTAGTGTTTGTGATTGGTTCATTGTCTAGCGGTGGGATTGTGAATTCGAGCACACACCCTCTTGGTTTTTTTTTTTCCCACTGTTTTCTGCCATCGTGAACTGCCACCCTCTGCCATGTGGTACTCTGTGTAGGAGCCAGCCAAATATAGACTGAAACCTCCACAAACTATGAGCCAAGTAAACCTTTCCCTCTTTAATTTCGATGTCAGGTATTTTGTCTCAGCAACAACAGAAAAGTAACCAAGACATGCATGTGCTATTAATCTCCAAACTCACACTATGTAAGTGTTGGGGATCACAAATTCACAAAGGCTCATTTTGCATAGCTCCTTGAGGGATAAATGGGGCTTGTTTTGTTTTTAATGTATTTAGTTCAGCGTCTACAGGGTCTCACTACACAGCTCTGACTTGCAATGATCCTCCTGTTTTCCGCCTCCCACGCACTTGGGATTACAGACATGCACCACCAGGCCCAGTCTCAGTCGCTTCTCAGTGTGCCCTTGGGGTAGGGCCAGCACAGCAATAGGCCGGGAATCTGCATGCAGATCTAACATGGTCCATGGCCCACCCTGAGGCTTGCGATTATTATGGGTATCACCCTTTTGAGGATTCCCACTAACTCTTTATGGATGGGCTATCCTTTCCCACCCCCTAAAACCAGTGGGATTAGAAAGCACTCCAGGGGTACGCTGGCCCCGCCTGCGGTGCCCCGCCTGCAACCGGGCGGGGTAACGCTCAATGTAATCCCACCACGCGGGAGGCAGGCAAATAGCAGGAAGATCATTGTGCTTGTGGGCTGCATGCAAAAGTGAGACCCCTGCGGGGGGGGGGGGAGAGAAAGCACTCCTGGCCGGGGAGGGAGATAGCTCAGTGGAACACATGCTTGCCTGGTAAGTGCAGAGTCCTGAGTTTGATCCCTGGTACCACCAAAAAGGAAAAAGAAAGCAAAAGCGCTCCAGGGCCATGTCCTTCTTCCCATGGCCATCTCCGCCCTCTTGTGTCATCACAGGGTCACCAGGTGCCTGTGGAGTCATTGACCTCTGGGGCGCCCTGGCACTGTACACGCCCAGTAAGAGGGGCTGGCTCGGAGTGTCTTGGTCTCTGGCCGCCCTGAGGCACTTACCTCCCAACCGCCCTGCAGACATCACTAAATTTGTCCCCCTTTGTGTTTCATCTTTTTCCATATCTCTTATAGAGATAGTTGGGGATCCTGGCTAGGTCCTTGCTATGCAAGTTGGTTAGGTAAGTAAGTAACCAGATTAACATATCTACAAAGATAGTTAAGGTACCAGTTAATATAAAAAATATTTTTGGTAAATACTGTATCTCATAGAATAGATTTAGATACAGTATTATAAATTGTATGAAGTACCTAATTTGCCTTTGGATAGATGGTAGTTTCTTTTGTTTATTTATTACACCAGCTAGGGGTAGAGGTTAAGTATAATTCCAATTCTCCAAGTATAGGAGGAGGCCAAGTACTTTTTCTAAAGCCACACAAACTGCTCTGCAGGTCCAAGGTCAAGAGTCCAGGTGGAAAATTTCAGGGTCCAAACCCAGGGCACAAATCAATAGTCTGCTGTTACCTTAAATGGTAAACACCGTCCACCCCTGGGAAGTTGTATCTGCATTAATTAATTGATATGTGACCACAACACGCCATGACCTGCTTTCCTAGAGCACATGGCTGGGCCAAAGTCCCGCACTTGCAAGAGGCCGCGTCATGTGCTCAGGGCCTGGCCTGAAAGTCTGTTTCCTTCTGGAGACAACACAGGCATGCAGTTTCTGTCTGTGTAAAAGGACACGGAGCCCAGTGGAGCCCAGCACACCCTCTCTTTGGATGAATGTCATTCATAAGACAGAGTACTGTACGTCTGAAGAATGAACAGGGTTTCCAAAGCCTCCCAGCTTCCTGCATCTGCTCCTGGCACAGGAAGGGGGATGACATTTAAGGAGCAGGATTTTGAAAAAGCAATGTAAAGCTTTTTGTTTTTATTAACTGAATCTTTCAAATGTTTTACCAAAGGCAGAAAAAAGTAGCTTACAGACTGGGTGTGGGAGTGTGCCTGGAATCCCAGCTCTTGGGAGGCTGTAAACAGGTGGATCACTATGAGTCCGATCTAGTAGTGAGACCGTGAACACTCTGTAGACCCTTCCCTAAAATAAATAAATAAATAAATAAATAAATAAATAAATAAGCCGGGTGTGGTGGCGCATGCCTATAATCCCAGCACTCGGGAGGCTGAGGCAGGAGGATTGTTGTGAGTTCGAGACCAGCCTGAGCTACAAAGTGAGCTTAAGGCCAGCCTGAACTGCATAGTGAGACCCTGTCTCAAAAAGACAAAAAAAAAAAAAAAAAAAAGAATAAATAAAATAGCTTACACTGGAGAGCTGCTTCTCACTCTGTGTTTATAATTGAAACTTACTGTATGTCGTTAAATTCTTATTCAGTCCAAGAATCATAATTGCAAATATCATTATAGTTCTATCATGTTTCCTTTTTTGTAAGTTCCAATTGGACCAGTGAGCAAAACCATGCAATGCTGATCCCAAGTTCAGGTATGAACACCAGCATCTGATCCAGGACAGAGAGCGTCATTTTTCTGCCACACACAGGATCCCTTGTCCCCCCTGAGAGACTGTGGAGTCATGGGAAGGCATTTGTGCTTGCGCTGAACAAGCTGTGACCAGCCCACTGCTCCTGGGCTCCTGATCTGCCTTTCATCACTGGGCTAGAGACACCGGGACCTTCTTTCTGGCAGCCGGTGTGATACTAAGCTTTGTCTGTAGAGGATGGGGGGACTTGAAGAAAGAGGGGGATTCTTAATGTCCTGCTTGCACTCCAAATCTCCTAAATTCATAGGCTGGGGCTGCACACCAGGTGTGATAACATTCAGAGCAGGGTCTTTGGGAAACGCTTTAAGTCACGAGGGTTCTACCCTCCAGGGCTCTTATAAAAGAGGCTCAATTCACCCCTCTTGTCCCTTTCTGTCACATAAAGAAATAATCAGATGATGCCTTCTTCAAAGCATAGAGTGAGCCCTCGCTGGACACTGCTTGAACTGGCCGCTTAATCTTGGACTTCTTAGGGCCAGCAAGATAGCTGAGTGGACTAGGTGCATGCTTTGACAAGCAAGCACAGGGACCAGGGATGGAACCTAGGTCCTGCATGCTGCCCCAGCCCCACCCCCGGGGCTGGCAAGCCGAGTCTGGGCATGGTGGCCCACAGCTTCCCCAGGGCTGGGATTACAGGTGTGAAGGATCACTACAAGTCTGAGCTTTGTAGTGAGACCCCATACTGAATACATAAATGAAAAAAAACAAACAACTCTCCGACTTCTTGGCTTCAGGTCAATATGCAGCCATTTCTACTGTGCATAAATTACTCAGTCTAAAATATTTTCTGGCCCAAGCTAATTAGCCTCTTCTAATGGTTCCTGTGGCCACAGAATACCAGTGGCACTTGATCCGTGGGGCTGCAGAGCAACCACCCAGGAGTAGAGGCCCGTGGCGGGACAGGAGATTGAACTCAGGCCCTTGCACTTGCCAGGGAAGCGCTTATTCCACTGAGCCATCTCCTGACCCCCATCCTGAGGATTCTTGGCCTCAGAGTTGGTGGCTGCTCTCCGCCCCTTCTCTTCTGGTCAGCTTGTTGTTTCTGCCACTGCTGTTGTTGTAACACAATATTTGATAGACACAATTTAAGAGGAAGGATTGGGGCTGGCAAGATAGCTCAGTGGACTAAAGTGCCTGCTTAAGCAAGTCTTTTTTTTTTTTTCTTGGAAAAAAAAATGTATATTTTTTTTTGGTGGCTGCCTGAAGGGCAGATCTGGTAAGGCAAGTGGAGCTGGGGATTGAACCATGGTATCCTGCTCCTCCTGACTGCCTTTGTATGAGCAGGCACTTAACCAACTGAGCTAAAGGCAGGCCCTCTTCAGGCAAGTCTAGCCAAGTGCAGGGACCGCTGTTCCATCCCCAGCACTCCATGCCAGGCCAACCCCACTCCCAAGACAGGCTGAGCTGGCAAAAATAAATAAATAAATGGAGTGATTTATTTTGGATCCTAGTTTTAGAGGTCTCAGTCCACAGTCAGCTGGCTCCAAGCAGAAACACCCAAGTGGAGGCCTGAGGCAAGAAACTGCTCCCCTCCTGCTGGCTGGAAGCAGAGTGAAGGGAGAGCTGGAGGGAAGATATAGCCCTCAAAGGCCACTGGCCTCAACTGCTGGGGACCCTGAAGCATAGTGACACCGCATCTGTCCTAGGTTGTCCTTAACCTACCTGCCTCATGGGCTGGCTTCCTCAGCACCCAGGTGTGGCATGGATCTTAGCTGGTTTCCTTTATGGTGTTAAACTGGCCCACTCTACCAATGCTTCTATACTTCTAATAAAACTGGCTACCTGGAGACTGGAGACCTGGGCCTTTTGTTCTAGAGAGCACCTGGCCCTTCTGGATCCCTGCTATGCATTGCTCTATTTTTGTCTCTTGCGCTGTCTTTCCTTTCTTGCTGTGCGCCACTACCTGGGCAGGAGATTGGAACTCACTGCAAGGGTCTCTAACACCCAATAACCCCCCTCCTCTACCCAGGCCGCACCTCCTAGTAGCTATGAACTGCACAGGGCTGCAGTGTACCCCATGTTCTGAAGACACCCCCAAAGCCCCTCCTCTGAGCATATGAACATTTTGGGAATGTTTTTGATCCAAACCAGAACTTTACTTTGTACTCTTGCTTTGTTTTTTCGTACTAGGAATTGAACTCATGACCTTGCACTTGTCAGGCAAGCATTGTGCCACTGAACTATATCCCCAGCCCTTTCACGTGTGTTCTTCAAGGTTCTCTCTACCTCTAAGTAGATAATTCTAATTATGCCAAATAACTCTGTATATTAAAATGTTGTTTGAGTTACTGTGATTCTTTTCTCCCGATTGGCCCTTGATTGGCCCTGTGCACTATCCCTGCAATAAAGACCACCACAGATTGTCTCCTATATGACAGAGACCCCATCAAGCATGTTAAAATGTTGATGAATGAATCCTACTGATACCTCTATAAACCAGATATAATTATTTCCATCTTCAGTTGAGGAAATTCATGTAAATAAAAGGCCTGGTCTAAGGCTCTCAAAGCCTATGGTCTTAATGATCATAAAGTATGGGCAACCTTTGATGCAGGCATTTTTGCTTCTAATAGTCGTCCCTCTGCCCATACTCAGCGACAGCTTGTGCCCAATAGATCGCCTTGCATAAAGTGAGCTCCAGCCAGGCTCTGTGTTCACTCGGCTCCCAAAACTGTGCTGTGACTGATGCTTTGAGCCCCCCCACCTCCTCTGCCACAGCACAGCTCTTAGGAGCCGCAGTTACGCGCGCTCAGGACCACGCTTCACCCAGACCCTGGGTCACACTCACCCCCTCTTGCTCAGCTAGCGAGTGCCATTTTGTTCCAGCTAAGCTCATTGGCTCTGAAGCACCTGTTTCACTTCTGGGTCGCATCTGGCCCGGCTGTGTCCCTGGCCATTGTCTCAGGTGGGGACCTGCTACATGGGTCAAATAGTGACCTTTCGGTGGGAAGGCAGCTTCGGGGCAGCTCCGCAGCTGCCTCCCTCCGGAGACTGCTGGGCTGCTGCCCCTTTTGCAGCTGCTGGGAGTCTGGGACGCTTGGATTCCTTAGGCTGCTGCAGAGTCAGAGGGAAGGATGAGTGTGAGGCAGATTAAAATGTCACCGTGGTCACTGCTCTCGCCAGGACCCAGCTGCGCCTTTTGGATGAACGCCCCTCGGATTGCCGTAAGCCTTTGGTTCACTTTTCTATTTGTGAACACCTTGCCTTTGCCAGCACCCTCCTTGCTTTTACAGAGGAGATTTTTAGAGGCGCTTAATATCCCCGAAACGTTTTGACAACAAGGTTTAAATAATTCATAGATATGAGCCCTTCATTTGACTGACGGTCTTCCTGAACAAATACTACATAAGATACTGCGAAACAAAGTAGCAGAGTCAGCTAAGGGTGCCTGCAGAGCTACCGGGTCCCGCCCGAGGGCATTTTTCTGTTGCCAATACAGAAGCGTGTAGATTTAGATAGATTTTAATGTGTCTGCCCAGTTTCGGAGGACGTTAACAAATTGGACTGTAAAATCAAAGTTAAAAGCTGCTATTCTGATTAATTCATAGAAGCCAATAAGCATTTTCAATTAAAAAACTCTCTGAGTCGCAGTTTGTTTTAAATGTTTCTCAAAGGACCAGCATTCTGAAAGCATGTGGAGTTAAAATGTACTTATTCCATAAGTGTTCTTGAATTTATATTAATGTTTCTCTATTTGCATAAATCTTCAGCCTTGGTGTTAAATTATAAGGTACAACACACACACACAAAATGCAAGTTGTTACCAAGCTAAAAAATAGAAGTCAAAGGGGTACATAGAAAACATCAGCCCAAGGGCCCACAAGATAACGCAGTGAACTAAGAGCCTGCTTAGGCAAATGCAGGGGCCAGGGTTCGACTCCTGGTGCCACATGCCACGCCAGCCTGCCCCCAGGCGCACAGAGCCCCTACTGAGACCAGGTGTGGTGGCATGCTCCTGCAATCTCCAACGGTATCAGCCCAGCCTGAGTAATTTGGCAAGACCCTTTCTAAAAATAAAAACTAAAAAAGGGCTGGGAATGTAGGCTTGGTTCAAAGGCCATGGTGTCAATCTCTAGGGGAGAAAGAGAAAGATAAAAGGGAACATATGCAGCAAGCAATGCCTGCTCATTGGGTCTAGGGAGATAGCTTATTAGAATAAGTGCTTGCGACTTGACTTCCGACTGGGTGCCGCAATTCTGTGAGGGAAGACGCAGGCGAGGATCTATCTGTTGAATAACTATGGAAGAATACACCAAAATAGAGAAAATTGGAGAAGGTACTTATGGAGTTGTATATAAGGGCAGACACAAAACTACAGGTCAAGTGGTAGCCATGAAGAAAATCAGACTAGAAAGTGAAGAGGAAGGGGTTCCTAGTACTGCAATTCAGGAAATTTCTCTATTAAAAGAACTTCGCCATCCAAACATAGTCAGTCTTCAAGATGAATCCTGCTTATGCAGGATTCCAGGCTGTATCTCATTTTTGAATTTCTTTCCATGGATCTCAAGAAATACCTGGATTCTATTTCTCCTGGGCAGTTCATGGATGCATTACTTGTTAAGAGTTATTTGTACCAGATCCTTCAGGGTATTGTCTTTTGTCACTCTAGAAGAGTTCTTCACAGAGACTTGAAACCTCCAAATCTGTTGATCGATGACAAAGGAACAATTAAACTGGCTGACTTTGGTCTTGCTAGAGCGTTTGGGATACCTATTAGAGTATATACACATGAGGTAGTGACACTCTGGTATAGATCTCCAGAAGTGCTG
>PVKA01013676.1:0-54391 GCA_004027165.1 Ctenomys sociabilis | reverse complement strand
ATGTGTGTGTGAGATATATATGTGTGTGTGTGTGTGTCTATATATATATATATATATGTATTTATTTATTTATTTATTTGTGTTCATATATATATTTGTGTCCATATATATATTTGTGTCCATATATATATATATATATATATATATATATATATATATATACATGCACATATATGATAGTTAAGATAACTATACTACTAATTCATCAGGTCATTGAAAAGGTAAGTTTGTACTAATATTGTTTGGACAATTAAATGCTAATATCTTGTACTCTGAGTAAATGTCTTGGTTACTTTTCTCTCATTGCTGGGATGAAATACACAACACCTAAAATTAAGAAAAGAAAGGTTTATTTAGCTCATAGTGGTGGTTTCAGTCCATACTTGGCTGGCTCTAAGGCAGAGTGGCACATGGCAGAGGAGAGCTGTTCATGGTGGTGGAAAACAGCAAAGAGCAAAGGGAGGAGCAGCAACTACAGCAACTAGCAAGCCTCTCTCCCTTCTTTATATTGTATGCAGATTACCCTTCCCACGGTGGGTGTAGCAGTCACACCATAATCCCCATATTGGGTCATGAATTAATCAAACTCTAGAAGCCACCCCAATGATTGCATGAGGCTTTGGGTGGACAACTAGACACAAAACATAAGAGTTACTAATTTAAACATAACTATGTAATTTATTAATCCTTGTTACCATCCTATCATGTTGTTTTGGAATTTTGGTCTTGGATTTTTTTTTCCTTAAAATAAAAATTAGAACAATAAAAACAAAAGTAAAAAGCAGTCTAATTACTTTTTGGTAAGATGAGAGCCACGGGAGTTTCTTAAGGGCTTGGAGAGTGGATCTACTGGTGAACTGTGAAACCACAAAGCTTAGCTTTTTTCATGCTTACCTGAGACATGTCTGACACAAGTGAGAGTGGTGCAGGCCCAGCTTGCTTCCAGGCCAAAGCTTTAGAAAAAGACAGTGGCTTAATGATGCAGACCCTATTGATAGTGACGCAGAACTTAGAGGTCTCAGAGACACCAGAGGCTTCTAAGGCACCAGAGATCTCAGAGACTGCAAAAGTCTCAAAAGCCTTAGAGGTCTTAAAGACTATGAAGGTCTCAAAGGCCCCAAAGGCTCAGGCAGCACCTGTCATCCAGTCCTCACCTGCTAAATAGCTGAATGATACTCAGGACAGCAAGACACAGAATACTGATTTGCAGGCTGTGGCATGCTTGCCACTGAGACCAAAAAGGTCAGCTGTGCAACTGATATGAAAATCAATACAAAGGCTTCAGAGATTGAGGCTACTGTTGCTCAGGCTCAGGCAAATGAACCTGAACATGAGGGTACAGCTGCCCAGGCTCAGGAGAATCAAGACACTTGGCCTAAGGTGAAGGCCAAGAAAGCCAGAAAGGTGAAGCATCTGGAAGGGGAAGATGGCAGCAGTGATCAGAGTCAGACTTCTGGAACCAAAGGTGGTCAATGGCCAAAATAGCTTCAAGAGGGCCCATACCCTTTCAGGCATGCAGGACTTCAAGGACTCAATTGGCAGCTTGGGCACAGAAAGTTTTGTTTTCCCTGAGGTCACCTAAAGCTCATAGCAACAAGGCTCACCACAGAGCTGCCAAGCTCCAGTCATCCCAAGAACCAAAATGCCACCACCTCAAGATGTGGTCCCATTGCAAAAGCAATGCAAATGATTTGGTGAAGTATCTGTTGGCTAAAGACAAGACAAATATTCCTATCAAACATTCAGACATGCTGAAGGAAGTCATCAAAGAACATGCTGGTGTGTACCCTGAAATCATTGAACAATCATTGAACATTCTCCCTTAGAGAAGGTATTTGGGATTAAGTTGAAGGAGATTGAGAAGAATGATCTTCCCAGCACGTGAGAGCTCACTGATGCAGCATACTAGGAAAGACCAAGGACTCACCCAAGCTGTATCTCCTCATGGTGCTCCTTAGCATCATCTTCATGAATGCAAATCAGTCCAGTGAGGCTGTCCTCGGAGGTGCTGAGGAAATTGGAGCTGCACCCCAGAATATATCACTCACTCTTTGGGGATGTGAAGAAGCTCATTACTGATGAGTTTGTGAAACAAAAGTACCTGGAGTATACTAGAGTCCCCAACAGCAATCCCTCTGAACATGAGTTCTTCTGTGGCTTACGTTCTTACTATGAGACCAGCAAGATGAAAATTCTTAAGTTTGCCTGCAAGGTACAAAAGAAGGATCCCAAGGAATGGGCAGCTCAGTACCAAGAGGCAATGGAGGCAGATTTGAAGGCTGAAGCTAAGGCTGCAGCTGAAACAAAGGCAAGAGCGGAGATCAGAGCACAAATGGGCATTGGGCTTGACTCTGAGAATGCTGCTGGGCCTGCAACTGGGATGAAGCTGATATTGGACCCCGGGCCAAAGCTGGATCCAAGCAAAAGCTGAAGATAAAGTCCAATCGAATGCCAGTGACAGTGCCAGTACTGGTATCAGTATTAGTGCCAGTACTAGTACCGGAGATGGCTTCAATGCCAATACCAGCTTGACTGCCACTCTAACATTTGGGCTTTTTGCTGGCCTTGGTGGAGCTGGAGCCAGCACCAGCTCTGGTGCCTGTGGTTTTTCCTATAAATGAGATTTCAGATATCTTCCATGGTTTCAGAGGAAGTAGTTGGGGTTCATGGGGATGGGATGAAAAGCTGAAACCCAGGGTTGGAAAATGATAAGGAAAATATAAAAAGACACTGCTTTTGGCATTTATTTCTTCCTGTGGCTATCAATTGACTGTTTGCAAATATCCTTAATTCTAGCAGTCCTTCTCTTCAAACTAGGATATACCCTCAGAAACTACTCAAAACAGCACTATAAGCAGCCATGGTCAATCAACTGAAGTTGACATTGCATTAAATCTATTTGCTGCTAAAAAAAAAAAAAAAAAAAAAAGATGAGAGCCAAGCATGGTGACTCACAATTGTAATGGGAGACTGAGATAGGAAGATCCCTGTGAGTTTAAGGCCAGGCTGAGCTACACAGTAAGTCCAGGCCACCATGAACTACACAGTGAGACCCTGTGTCAAAAAAATGTATTAAGTAAAAACCATAATAAGTAAAGGAACTCTTTTATAATTTTCTTTTATTTGAAGAGTAAAAACAAGAACAAGAAAAATAAAAACAAAGACAGGAACAGGGTAATATATACCAATACATGAGTTACAGATTTTCAAAACAAGAATAGCTGATTAACAATGATTGATACATTATCTATTTTTATCATTAAGTCTGTTGCACAGATTAACAGATATAGTTATGCAAGATGGGACATATGATTAATTATCACATGCTTTAAAGAAAACTTAAATTTTGTTCTTGTCTCTCATTTTCTTTTACCTTTTCCAAAAAGTTATTTTAAAGAGAGTATAGTAATAATTAATATAACATTAGAAATGGTAAACATTTAGAAGACCAAGTTGGCAGGTATTTCAAGCACGGTTTTAGTATTACACATTGCTGTTCTCCATGTAGTTGCTTAGTTCACAGATATTGGCATAGAGAGTTAGTCAAGGTGAGACTTCTACCAATTTACTAATATTTTCAAATAACTGATGGAAATTCTTAGGACAATTGCCTTAGCTATCATACATACATATACATATATATATATATATATATATATATATATATATGGTTTTACCCATACTTACTTCCCATCTTATCTCCTTTCTCTCTCTTCTTTGTTTAATCCTTAAATCCTGGTACTTTCCCTTTAACTGTGCTTATTACATATTTCAGTTTTCATTTCTTCTTTTGAGTTTTTACACTAAGGAGACAATACAATATTTGCACATGTGGGTCTGTTTTATTTCACTTATGGGTATAGTCTCAAGTTGATTCCATTTATCTACAAAAGCTTCAAGTTAGTATTTCCTTGTAGCTGAGTAATATTCCATTGTATAAAAATACCACATCTTTTTCATCCATTCCTCAGGTGTTGGACATTTTCCAAGATTTGGCTAGCACAGATTCTGCTGCTATAAACGTGGGTGCACATATATCACTGTGATATGATGTTTTCAGATCTTTGGGGAAAATTCCCAGATGGGGAATTGCTGAATTGAATGAAATTTTCAGTCCTACTTTTTTTAGGAGTCTCCACACTGATTCTCATAATGGTTGTACCAGTCTACATTCCCACTAGCAGGAGAGAAGGGTTCCTTTTTACTCGCAGCCTTTCCAGCATTTGTTGTTGGTTGATTTCTGTATGATAGCCATTCTTTCTAGGTTGAGATTGTATCTCAATATTGCTTTAATTTGCATTTCTAGCCAGTGATGTGGAGCACTTTTTCATATATTTGTTTGGCACCTGTATTTCTTCTTCTGGGAAGTGTGTATTCATTTCAAATGCCCATTTTAGGATTGTGTCATTAAATTTGGGGGCCCTACTAGTTTTTAGTTCTTTATAAATTCTAGATAAAAGACCTTTGTCTGAGTGATCACTAGTTAAGATTTTTTCCAAATTCGTGGGTTGATAATTTCTGATGTGCAGAAACTTCTCAATAAGAGAAGGTCCCAGTTGTTAATTCTTTCAAGTATTTATGTGTTGTTTGATTTTTGTTCATGAAAACTTTGCATACCACTATATCTTCAAGATTTCCACATACTTTCTCTTCCAGTAGATTTAGAGTTTCTATTTTAATGTATAGATCTGTAATCCATTTTGGCTTTAGTTTAGTGCATGGTTATAGATCTGGGTCTAGTTTTAGACTTTGGCATACAGATAGCCAGTTTTTTTCAGCACCATTTGTTAAAGACGCTATCTTTCTTCCAGTGAACGTATTTGGACCCTTTGACAAAGATAAGATGGCTGAGTATGTTTGTAGCTGTATCTACATCTTCTAATCTATTCCACTGATCCTCAGGTGTATTTTTTTGCCAACATCATGCTGATTATATCGCAGTTGCTTTGTAGTATAATTTCAACTTAGGGAATGTAATGCCTCCCACCTTGCATTTCTGTCCAGGACTCTCTTTGATATTCAAGAATTTTTCTGGCTCCAAATAAATTTTAGGAATAATTTATCTAGATCTGTGAGGTATGCTGGTGGTATTTTGATAGGAATTGCATCAAAACTGTATAAAAATTTTGGAGTATAGCCGTTTTCATAATGTTGGTTCTTCCTATCCAGAGCAAGAAATATCTTTCCATTTTCTGAAATCTTCTTCTACCTCTTTTTTCAGAGTACTGTAATATTCGTTGAATAGATCTTTTACATCTTTAGATTAATTCCTAAGTATTTCATTTTTCATGGTGCTATTGTGAAGGGCATTGTTTCTCTAATTTCTCTCTCAGTATGTTTGTTATCTGTGTAGAGGAATGCTATTGACTTTTGGGTACTGAGTTTCTAAACTGCTATGCTACTGAATTTATTAATTCTAGTAGCTTCTTGGTGGAGCTTTTTGGGTCTTCCAAGTAGAGTATCATGTCATCTGCAAATACTGATAACTTCACTTCTTATTTACCTATTCTTAATTCATCCATTTCTCTCTCTTGTCTAATGGTTCCAGCTAATTATTCCAGAACTATGTTGAATAGGAGTGGTGATAGAGTACATCCTTGTCTAGTACCTAGTTTGACAGTAAAATATTCCAGTTTTTCCCCATTTAGAATTATGTTGGCTGTTAGATTTTCATAGATGGCTTATATCAGATTGAGGTAGAGGCCATCTATTTCAATTTTCTCTAGGTTTTTTATCATGAACGAGTGATACACTTTGTCAAAGCCTTTTCTGCATCAATTGAGATGATGCAAATTCTGCTAAGTTGCGCATGAATTTTCCTTGAATTGTACATATTGTTTAATTGCTTGTTCAATGTCATCTGTAACCCACTGGTTACTGAGGAGGGTTTTTTCTTTTTTTTTTTTTTTTTTGTTTTTGTTTTCTTTGGCGGTACCGGAAATTGAACTCAGGCCCTCACACTTTCCAGGGAAGCACTTATTCTACTAAGCCATCTCCCAGGCCCCATCAGGGTGTTATTGAATTTCAATATGTTTAGAGGGATTTTATGTAGTTTTTTTGTCATTTATTTCCAGGTTCATTGCACTGTGCTCAGATAATATGCATGGGATTTCTGTTATCTTGCATATACTTAAACATGACATTTCTATTTAGAAAAAAATCCCATGTGCAGCTGAAAAGAAAATGTGTATTCAGCTGTGGTTGGGTGGAACACTCAGTAAAGATCCACTATGTCCATTTATTTTAAAGTCTTCTACTTGTTAATTTTTGTCTACTTGACCTATCTTTTTAGGATAAGGGAGTATTAAGGTCCCCTGTTAATGTTGCGGTATTAAATATTCAATTTTTCATGTCCATTAAGATTTGTCCTATATAGTTGGGTGTTCCCATCTTTAGTGTATACATATTTATGACTGTTACCTCTTCCTCTTGTATTTTTCTCCTAACTAGTATATAGTGGCCTTCTTTATTTCGTTTGATCATTCTTGGTTTGAAATTCAGATTCTCTGTGAACAAGATTGCTAACTCTGCTTTTGTCTGAGGTCCTGGGGCATGTGGTATTGTTTTCCATTCTTTAACTTTCACCTGTTAAGTGTGTTTCTTGTATACAGCATATTGTTGGATTTTGCTTCCTAATCCAGTCTGCTAGTCTATTACTTTTAATTGGTGAATTGAGTCCATTAATATTGATGGTTGTAACTGAGATGCATTGACTTATATTTGACATATTATTTGCCTGCTGATGGTTATCTATTTTTCTACTGAGTATAACTGTTTGCCCTTTTTGCTGTGTTCTTTCTATTATCATCCATGGAGTTGTGCTCATTTTGATCCCTCTCTAGAACATCTTTTACTAGTCTGTGTAGGGTTGGCTTGGTTGTCATGAATTTTAGTTGGTTTTTGTCATGGAAGTATTTCACTTTTCCATTAAACTTCAAAGAGAGTTTTTCATAGTGTATCAGTCTCAGTTGGAATTTCTTTTCGTGCAAGACTTGTAGTACTTTGCTCCATGTTCTTCTTGACTGCTTGTGAAGAGAAATCTGCTGTTATTCTGAGGAGTTTTCCTTTAAATGTGATGTTTCCTTTCTCTAGCAGCTTTTAGTATGCTATTATTGTGCTGAATTTCTGGGATCTTGATTATTATATGTCTGGGTGTGGTTTTAATTGGGTTGATGTTATTTGGAGTTCTTTATTCCTCAGATTTCTGAATGTCAGATTGCTTCCCATATTTGGGAGTTTTCTGCTGTTACTTCTGCCCATATTCTTTTTATACCATTTGTATTGATGCTTTCTTTCTCATTAATGACTATTAGTCTTATGTTGCTCATCTTTGTATCTACTTGCAGCTGATGAATTATTTCCTGCACCTTTGTTTTTTTTTTAGGAGATCTTTCCTTACCTATTCAATAGCCGCAACAGTTATCATCAAGGTCTGAAAAATCTATCTTCACTTTCATTCAGACAGTTTAGCCAACTATTAATTGAGTTTTTAATCTCTTGAATGTCTCTTTGAATCTGCTTCATGCATTCTATTTCTTTTTTATATTGTTCATTCAAGGTTTACATCATTTTTCTTTTTTCCATCATTTTATTGAATAAATAGACAGTTTCAAATCAAATTAGTAGAACAGATTCAATAATTAATACACATTGCATAGTGTTTTCATAGTGGTTATTTGTAGTACAAAGTGCAGACATGATATTCTCTTCACAAACACTATTACAG
Organism: Ctenomys sociabilis; assembly: GCA_004027165.1. Taxonomy (NCBI): domain Eukaryota; kingdom Metazoa; phylum Chordata; class Mammalia; order Rodentia; family Ctenomyidae; genus Ctenomys; species Ctenomys sociabilis. The sequence continues at coordinate 46,665 of PVKA01013676.1, read as the reverse complement.
CAGATCCCTCTATTCATTTAATTAGGAGAATGTAACTTTTTAAAAGCTGATTTATAGTACAGTTTCAATAATTAATACTGTTCACATTGTTATCTTCCTAGTGGTTATCCATAGTACAAGAAGCAGACAGAATAGCTTTCATGCAAATCTTTCATCTCACAGAATTACATGAAAGTAGCTGCATATTTATCCTAACTGTTCTGTATATACAAATACAGAATGATCCTTCCTTTGTATCCCCTTTTTCTGTTTACTCCTGTCAGAGATGGGTATTCTATTGGCATTCACTTATTATAGGCACGTGAATTCAGTGAAACACTTTAACACAGGCAAGCAGTGTACAATAGTAGTTGGTTATCCATAGAAGTTGTTGACAAGAGCCATTTACAGCTTAGCATATTATTCTGGCTTTACTTTATATAACTTGTTTTTATACTTTTTATGCTGGATGGTTAAGACCAAGATAAAGCAAGAACTATATAACAAAAAATGTAACTTTTGTATCTGATGAGGTCAGTCAAGTCCCTTCAGGGTTTATCATGCAACCCTTACCTCACTTTGTAGATCCTTTGTCGGTGTCAGTCATGTGGATGATTGCTTGACAAATTTGCTCTCTGTGAAAGCCTGTGAGAAAGTTTTCTCTCTATGTAACTCTCCTTAGGCACACTATACATTATCAATTGCATTCCTCTGTGGCTCCATAATCTCCTTGATCAGAAAATTTGGGGCACAACTGAGTTCCATGACGTTACAGTACAGGTTCTCCTATGTCCTGAGTCTTTACTGACCTTGAAAAGCTAGAGCCAAAATGTTGGCTCACCTTGCAGCCCTTCCATTTCTCAATTTTTGATGTGCAAACAGGTTGTTAACCATCCAGAAGAAAAGCTGATTATTACCCTACAACATATGCAGTTGTCTAAATATCAAACATCTTACACATAACACCATGGAACAGATATTTTCCATCAAATATTGATGTATCGAATTTTAAGTCCTTATAGAATATGAAGGGAAAAAATTTAAAAAATAGTACTATAGACATATTATTATTACACAGAAATTTAGAAATCTAACCACATACAGCCTTGTAGCAGAACAGTCCTGTAACATTTTCTCCCTTGTCTTTTTTTCTCATTTATTACCCAAAAAAAATTACTTGTGAGACAGTATGGTAATAATTGGTGTGTCATGACAGGAAGTATGTATTTAGCAGATCAGAAGGCAGGCATTCCAAGCTTGACCTTCTTTACACATTGCTATCTTCAGTGCAGTTGCTCGGTTCACAGGTATCAGCATATATAGTTGGGTTGAAAATCCTACCGTTTAACTGCTACTTTCAAAAACCTGCTGATATTTCTTGGGATCTTTCTCCTACCCATGTTGTGTGTACAAATGTATGGCTTTGTCTCTGTCCTGTTTCCCAGCTTTTCTCCTTACCTTCTCCTCGTTGTCCAATCCTCAAGTTCTTGCTTTCCTTTTAGTTGTGTTATATCTTTCTATTTGTATTTCTTCTTTTGATTTCTTATACTAGGGAGACTATATGATATTTGTACATGTGTGTCTGGTTGATTTCACTTATATCTTCTAGTTGCATCTACTTAAATATAAATGCTTCAAGTTCATCATTCTTTATAGCTGAGTAATATTCCATTGTATAAAAATACCATATCTTTTTCAACCATTCCTCATGTGATGGCCATCTTGGTTGTTTCCAAGATTTGGCTATCACAAATTGTGCTGCTATAAACATAGGCACACATATATCACTATGATATGATGTTTTCAGTTCCTCCAGGAAAATTCCCAGTAGGGGGATAACTGGCTTGAATGGGATTTCCAGTCCTAGTTTTGTGAGGACGCTCCACACTGATTTTCATAATGGTTGTACCAGTCTACCTTCCCATCAGCAGTGGAGAAGAGTTCCCTTTTTCCTACATCCTCTCCAACATTTGTTGTTTGTTGATTTTTTTATGATAGCCATTCTTTCTGGAATGAGATGGTATCTCAGTGTAGTTTTATTTTACATTTCATGGATGGCTAGTGATGTGGAGCATTTTTTCATATATTTATTTGCTTCTTTAATTTCATCCTCTGAGAAGTATGTATTCGTCTCAGATGCCCATTTCTGGATTGGGATTTAAATTTGAGGGCCCTAATGTATTTTAGTTCTTTATAAATTCTAGAAAGCAGACCTTTGTCTGAGTGTTTATTAATTAAGATTTTTTTTTTAATTTGTGGGTTCTTTTCACTTTATTGATAATTTCTTTTGACATGCAAAAACTTCCCAATGCGAGTTGGTCCCAGTTGTTAATTCTTTCAAGTGTTCCCCATGTGAATACATAGTTGTTCACAAACTCTTTGCCTACCCCTATGTCTTCAAGAGTTATTACTTTCTCCTCCAGGAGATTTAATGTTTCTGTTTTAATGTTTAGATCTTTAATCCATTTTGACTTGAGCTTAGTGCATGGTGGTAGACCTGGTCAAGTTTTAGTTTTCAGCATGTAGAGAGCCAGCTTTTCCAGCACCATTTGTTAAAGAGGCAATCTTTCTTCCAATAAGTGTTTGGCTCCTTTGTCAAAGATCAGGTGGCTGAGTGTGTTTGTAGAGGCGTCTGCATCTTCTAATCTATTCCATTGATCCTCGGGTCTATTTCATTGCCAATATTACATCATTTTTCTATTCTCTATTTTTTCTGTATCTTTTTTACAAACACTTAGTAATTCTTTCATTATAGTTATCACATCTTTTTTTTACTTCAGAGATTGTTTCTGATCCGATTTCCTCTATACGTTTCTGCAAGTGTTTCTTTACTTCAGACGCCATTATTTCAGAGATTTTAGATGTGTGTGACTTCGAATTTCTCCTATGCTAGTGTCTCCTGAAATTGTTCTGGGTGGGCTTGGGAATGCATTTTACTCCTTCACTTTGTCATTTTGTATAGCACTGTATAAAGGAACTTCTTATACCCAACTTCTATTCACAATCAAAAAGGAATAGTCAACAGTTGTTTACCTAACCTATATTTCTTCTGTTCAAATTAAACTCATTCCACTCAGTTATTCAAAGCTTCTGTTAAGAAAAATTCTTAAAAATTTTTTCCAACATTTAAAACATTTTATATGTTATCCTTCATATCATTTTAAGTTAGTCAAGTGAGATAATATCATATATATCTATATATAAAATAGTTTGAGTAGATTCTGCTTTAAAAGAAGTTTTACGATAGTGATTTTTTTTTTGCCTTTGTGATACCATTTATTATACTGAGAAATTCACCCTTTGATCCAGTGTATAAGAAATAACATATACCAAAAAGCCTAGAAGTACTGAAGCATTATTTAAGGGGTGAAGTTACTTTAAAGAATAAAGTAGCATAGAGTAACAAATGCCAGTATCCTAAACCATGAACAAAAAAAGAACAATAGTAGAACAATCTTTTGCAATGTAAGACCATGTCCTACCATAAAATAATATACCAGAAATATTCTAATGGAATTGTTTTCATTAGGTTATCTTTATCTTTACGATTTTCTTCTTTAGATTCATAATGTTGGATTCTTAAGTCATGCTTAAATTGTATTATCAGAAAATTCAGAAAGTGCCAGCACCACAACGTATTTTCTTTAGGTGAAGATAAATCATATTTCAAGGATGCCCAAAGGGAATCAAATAATGTTTCATATACATAAAACCAGAAAAATAGATCTCACTCAAGATTAGAATAACCAGCCTGGGCATGGTGGCACAAGCCTGTAATCCCAGCTCTTGGGACACTGTAAACAGGCAGATCACTATGAGTAGGATCTAGTTGTGAGACCACGACCACCCTGTAGACCTTTCCCTAAAATACAAAAAATAAAATGAAGAAAAAAATAGGCTAGAATAATAAAACGCAAAAAGACATACAAAATCTTTATTAAATGACCACATAGTAATCTGATACAATACTTCGTGATATAAGAAAAATGGATTATAAACAGACATATAGTATATTTCTTAAAATCCCAAAGTAAAACAAGTTATACATAAAATCCATCTCTCACATTGTCATCCACCTTTCACAACTATTTCCCTTCTATCTGATTACCCTCTTCCATGTACCTATATGCTGGTCACTGCATCTTCTCAACCATATTTGTCTTCCCCTTGGATAATAACCCATTCCCTACAAAGTCTTTTCAAAATAATACAACCATCACAAACTTCCTACTGCTACCAAATTTTTACATTGGTTAGCTCTCCTAAAGATGGCAATCAGATAAATTCATAATAAGAAGGTTCCAAGGGGTAATAGACTTTTTACCATTTGATTTCTCCTCTCTTCTCCAATCTCATGTCTCATATCTTACCACTAGGCCCCTCCCTTCTAGTCACAGAGACCTGCTTTCTCACATATCCTACTTCAGAATTTTATATAGTACATGCTAGCACTGACTGTGGTACTTAGCATACTGCTGGGATACCGAACATCTAATAAAATAAATTATAAACAAAAAGTAAGCACAGATTATATCTAAACAGATTATTTTCTACTTAAAGACAGTGACCCAACTTTGAGACTGTCAACCCCAACAAACTTCAGAATGAAATCCTGAATGTACAAACTCAGCTAGCAATACCAAAAGACTATGTAAACCATGTACTTCTCAACCATAGGGATGACTATTTCTCAAATGTAAATAGATTATGAGGTGATATATAAAATTCAAATATATTCAAAGATCATATCAAATTCATAATTGGTTTATCATTAAATATTTTCTTAGCTCATACACAATAAGTAAATACTGCTAAGTTCTTTAAAAATGTTGATATTGTCAAAAGTATCCCATACCAAAAAAGTATTGAGAATCCCCAGTCCAGGACTTAATAACTCTGCAGACAAGGTTTGGTGCATGTGGATTCCATTATTTCAGTATGTATTTACACAAGTTGACATATTTCTTTTTACATTAATGAAGTCAATAACATTTACAGGTATTGTTTTATATATGTGTATAGGAAGAGTGGATTTATATCTTTTACATTCAAGCAATACATTTAAAGTTGCAAATGGAAAATACATAAATATATGTTTATATACATATACTAAAGTACACAGTATCAGCTAAATAGGCCCACAGGGCTGTTTTCCACCAAATGTCCCATCCCACATAGCTCATTAGCAACAATCAATACAGAATTCAATATTCATAGATAACTCTAAGATAGGTTGATTGCTTGGTCCTCCCTGAATTTGGGAATCTTCTTAAATTCACTTTGTTTCCTGAAGAAAAGTTGGGCCAAGATGTGGTCTGCCGTGGCCTGGATATAATCATCCATATCAAGGGTTTGTAGCTGATGGTATAAAAATCCAAAAGATACATCAGCACAAACATTTCCGATTCCTACAGAGATCTTATAGCCATCATGGCATGTGCCATGCTGCCTGCTATCTGCACATGCTTACCTTGAGTGCCAGTTTTCCCTTGCCATGGCAAGCTCACCTTTTCAACTCTAAGTATGGGGAGTCTCATGGCTAGAATGGCTGAGGCAACTTAAGGTTTCCTTAAAAGGGACTTCTGAACTAATGGGAAATGGTTCTCTGTGAGAAGCAAGCAGGTTGCCTTTCTTCCTGTGAGCAAGGACTAACAGCAAAGCACTTCTCAGAGCCCCAAGCCAGGGCACATGATAAAGTAAATAAGTGGTCCCAGTTCTCCACAAATAAATGGTCCCAGTTCTCCACAAATAAGTGGTCTCAGTTCTCCACAGCCAGACACTTGTCTCTCCCCACAGGGCTAAAAAGTCCCTGCCTGGGCTGGATGTCCAGTAGGCTGAGTCTGACTCTATGTCTTCTTTTGTCCCATATATCATTCCCCATCCCATTCCTTATACCCTTCCTTCTCAGTCTTAGTTTCTGTTTGTTTCTATGTGTACAGATATATCTCTTGACCTCCCTCCTTCCTTTCATATTCCTGGTATAAAACATATCACTTTTATATACCTTTCTCATTACTCACTCCAGCTGGGTAATAGAAAGTTACCATTACACAAATGTATATTGTACACTCCTAAGGGAAGAAAAAAAGTTCTTGCTATCCAAAATTCTAATCATTCCTTTCTTCTCTGTTAAACATCATTCTGTAAATTGTTTCTTTTCATTTAAAAATTATACTTCTATCTCTTCATAAAATTTCATAATCTTCATTTTTGACTTATATTAAATGATTGTCAATTAATATTGTATTCTTTCACATTGTAAAATTTTAATGGTTGGTATTAGCCTTTGATGTCACATTAAATTGTACTTATCTCTCATATTTATTGTATTAACTTTTTACTTTTGTAATATTTTATACTTATAATTTACTCTATTTTGAATTCTCTTTTCCTACTTTTTATGTACTTAGTACAGGTTCTATAGGGTCCCACAACACAGAACAGACTCATAGTGATCCTCCTTTTTTCAGCCTCCCAAGCACTGGCACCCAGTCTCATTCGCCATCTCAGCATGCTCCAGGGGTGTGGCCACCATGGCAAGCTGGGGTCAAACTTGCCCTGCATCTATCCAAGCAGGCACTTTAATCCGCTGAGCTATCTGGCTGGCATTTTCTCCTATTCTTAAATGTTTAAACTCTAATTTGCTATGTTTAATGCAAGGTTTTTTTTCTTCTTTTCTTGTTTATATCTTCTTGGGTTGGATTTTTCTTTCTGATCTGGTCTTTAAATGGCTGTAAAAAATTGTGCCAATGGGCCAGGGAGATGGCTCAGTGAAATAATCACTAAGAGCCTGAGTTCAACCCTGATTCCGCAAAAAAAAAAAAAAAAGAAAGAAAAGAAAAGAAAATTGTGCAAAGAGGGTGACAGTGTGAGTAAGTATGAATTACTGGAATCCTCCCAGAAGTCTATAGCCAACTGTAGATTCTATCTCTTCTTTAAGGATCTCTATAAACCTTATCCAGGTATACCCAGAAAGATTTTGAGCCACAGAGAATCAGGTACTGGAACTTTCCATTTACCCCCATAGAAGGTAGGATATTTTTCTGAGAAATAAGCATCACTGAGCAGGCATACCCCACCTTTGGATTGAAGGCCTGCTGATGATACTGCATAATTCTGAACACACTGTGTTCACCCCTGGAGCCTTTGCTGTGGGAAGAACCACAGCCAGAAGACACTTCTGTCTGCTCCCAGGCTCACCCCAGGTGTTCCTAAACAGACAATTAAAATTCTCATTCAGTATCAGAAGATAACCTAGTCTAAGGACTCCTAAATATCTAAAGTCCACAGGAAAGGGAAGGAAAAGACATTAATTTAAAACAAAAGATTTAAAGATGGCATTGTGAAGTGCTGTGTACATACACCAAGTCCCTAATAAATCATAAGTGAACTTTAAGAGCAACAATTATTCAGTGAATAATTGTCTAATTCATGCTTTATATGTAAGTTTAAATTCTATTAGAAATGCTTAAAATATCATGAGAAAAAAAAGTTATTTTATTACTCCAAAGTTTCTTTCCATACATAAGAACCTTTCTCTTTCTGTCTCTCTCTTTATGTTTCTGTCTCTGTCTCTGTCTTTCTCTCTCTGTCTCTCTGTCTCTGTGTGTGTATGTGTGTGTGTCCTATCTCCCTTTCTCTCATTCAACATCTCTCTTCACTCCACATTCAATCCATATAAGACGAACAAAGTAGGCATGCTCACTTCATGTCCTCCATCTTTATATTCAGCATCTGATAAACCTTCAAGGAGCAGCTGTTACTTTATGCCATAAGGTGTTTAAGAATGTGCCTTAACATGCTGGGGAAATAGCTCAGTGGAATAAGTACTTGCCTGGCAAGCACAAGGTCCTGAATTCAATGCCTGGTACCACCAAAAAAAAAAAAAAAAAAAAAAAAAGAATGTGCCTCAATATAAGTGTGCCTAGTAGATTTTTGGATCAATTTTGGAAATTCACTTGCCCACAGATATTAATCACATTCTCTAATATCTACTTGGTTAGGACGAGCAAGACAGCTCAGTGGTCTAAAGCACCTGCTTAGGCAAGGTTAGGCAAGCACAGAGACTGGTTTGATCCCTGGCACAACATGCCATGCCAGTCTTGCCCCCCAGGGCAGGCTGAGCTGGTCACAAAATTAGATAGATAGATTAGATAGATAGATAGATAGATAGATAGATAGATAGATAGATAGATATCTTTAAAGATACTATAGCCCATATTATCAGCTAAATAGATATATAGATACATATCTATTTATCTATCTAAATAGATATATAGATATCTATATATAGTAATTAAGATAATTTCATGGCTCTCTCTGTATTATTTAGTTTTTCTCAGTTGGTTCACAATTTGTGAAATGGATTGAATTTGATACATTGGAACCCTTCAGTACTAGGTGGAGATTATTTGATTCTTCTTGCTCTTCACACAGTTTCATCCAGCTCACTCATTCCTCCATTCATTTTGCACACATTTACTTACTAAGAGCTCTGCTTGGTCAACACACTGCTTAACAGAGTACTGTACAGATTACTAGCACAGAATTCTCTCTTCAATGAACTTATCCTTACCTTGTCTCCAGTGCTGAAGGCAAGAATGAAAAGCAAATCCTCATCACATGTGTTCTTAATGTAGTGCTGGGTTCCAATGGGGAAAAATATCACATCTCCAATGTGGATGTTAAATTCTATAGTACCCTGGGTATTGATAATACCTACCTATAGAAGAAAATGTATGTTTAAAAATAAAGTACAAAAAATCAAATATTCATTAAAGATAAATATTAACAGCTAAGAATAAGTGATTAAAAATCATGGCTATAGGAGGACTTCCTAGTGAGTACAGTGCAGAAAATGCAAGCCATTTTCACAAAAATTCTTCTTTCAGAGATAGAGCCCCCCCCAATTCAAAATGTACTGACAGGTAATATTGAAACTGTACCTCTGAGTTCAGTATGTAAAACATCATCTAAAAAATGCACAATTGCTATTTTTGTAATTAAGAACCACAAAGTCTGTTTCATGTACAAAAGGCAAATCCTTCAATTCTGCAGAGAATTTACAGTTCAGAGTTTCACTACCCTCATGCCTTTATTTCTATTATCCTTCTGGGATAGTAGCATCTTAACAGTCTTTCTTAAAAGAATTAAGGACTAAATGTATGTACAAATACACAACGAGCACATAAAGTCTTTGAAATACAATTTGTGGAAGGTTATAATGCTTTTTCCCAAAGCTTTAAACTTTTCCCCTCTAAAAACAACAGAACAAATCTTTTGCTACAACATGAGTAAATTTCAGTCTGATTTTAGTTCTTTCAAACTGAGAAAAGCACAGACTAAAGAGGTCAATTCCACTCTATATATGGTGTAGATTTTCCAAGAGAACCACTTGAAAGTCTAGAATAGACTTTTGTTCAAATCCTTGTATTAATACACTACACAGCTTGTAATGATACTCATACAAGGTATCACAGAAACTAGGCTCTCTGAAGAGTCAAAGGAAGTATTAATAATTTCACCCAGAAAACAAATATATATCCAATGTATCTTGGACCAGCTGGAAAATATGGTGACCATACTGATGTTTCACGACTTCCCAGCTACCCCAATTCAAATAATACTCAGAAGCAAACAGCTACTTCACACTCCCACAGAGAAAGCCATTCCACTTTGCATGACCTGAGAATGAAAAATTCTCAAAATCTAAGCAAGTATTCCAGACCTTCCACCAAAGAAAGTCTTCATCACTTTTAATATATTCTTAGCTCCTTCTCATGCACATCTTGAATCTCTGATTCATTGAACTTGGAGACCATTTATCAGGGTCTTCATAGTATCATCTGTCAAAACTATGCCCCAATAGCTATTGGGACTGTCATTTTATGTTACTAGTATAACTTAGTATAGTTAAGGACTATACTAAAACAACAATAACAAAAATCTCCCATTCACTGCTTTGTGCATTTAAAAACATGAAAAAATATTTATAGAGAAATTACCTTTCCACAGCCACTCAATACATATCCCATTTCATTAGCATTAAAATGAAAATGTGGCTGTCGTAATCCATTGTTATAAATTCTGAGTGTACTCAAACTGAGAGCATTTTCATGCTTTAAGAGGAAAAAGAAAAAGATTCAGTTATTTTGTCAACATGCCACTTTAAAACATAATTCATACAATCAAGAAAATAAGCAATACTTATACCTCTCTAAGAGTATGGAATTTGCTATGTCCTTAACACTAATTATATCACTTGTTCCTCACAACGGTCTTACAAGTTCTGTAATATTATTCTCTTCACTTTATATATGATGGAGTTAGAATCTAAGTTGGTTGAGGAATTTACTTATGATCATATAGCTAAGTGGTAGAACTAGAATCTGACCTACCGACACTGATGTCACATCTATGCAATATGGTCAGTTGAGCATTTAAAAAACAATGCAGAGATAACTCTCACACGTATCTAACCTTTTTACTGATGTAGCCATCCATGTCATAGAAGTTAAGTTCCTAGATCTTCACTGAAGCCTCAGTTAATAATTTACATTGATCAAGTTAGACAATGCTTGGCTAGATCTTTTCTTTTTGTTCAAAAGATACCTGAATCAAATCTAATTTCATATTTCATCCATGTGAATGTTCATCAGAAAATTTTCTCTATTACCTCATTCAGGAATTCAATGAATTTTTTTTCATTGTTACTTAGTTCACTTCCACTCTTCCTATAATGTGCCATTTGTATCACTCCACCTGGAAACCGATATTCTTTTGAACCTGAGTCAGAATTTAAGAAATAAAGTAAGATCAAGTATTACAAAATGCTAAAGTAGAAATATTTAACTAAAAAGCTTCATAAAACAATACACTATACCTTTAAGGTCAAAAAAGTATCTCCATACAAGGTTGTCTGGAGATTGTACATAACTAGCATTCATAACCAGCTCTGCCAGGTTGTGAGGAAGATTAATCCCCTGGTCTTCTGTTTGCTTATGAAATTTCCTAATGAAATTAATTCCACCTTCAGGCTGAAACACACAAGAAACTATGTAAGATGTTTATTGGACATTGTACAAATTGTAATAATAGAAATGTGAGTAGCTAAAGGTAGGGTAGTACAGTCCCAGTGTGCTTCTCATGATTAAAGCAGAAGGGCTACCCTCAAGTGGCATTATACTTATAATGCTTATGAAAATACCTAAAATTTTTAGAGTTTTGATTTCAAATATTTGGTATTTTATGGTAAATAAAACTCCTACAAAAATACATATTGGTCTATATGCTTGCCAATATTCCCTCACACAAATCATTTCTCTTATTTCTCCTTATAGCACTAGACTGCTGGAATACTCTAAGATAAGCTCAAAACTTATTAAACAGATTCCTACACTGACCACAGAAGCCCCTCCATTTGCACATCATGGGCCATCACCAAGTCTTTCCCATTTGCAGTGTCAGCAGCCATAGCTGGCCCTCTGTAACAGGCCAGCCCCAGCCCCACTGTCAGTGCTCCTCTACCCCAGTAACACTGTACATAAATATTAGAACTGATATTTTTGGTGGAACTAGGGATTGAACTCAGGTCCTTGTGCTTGCCAGGCAAGCGTTTATTCTACTGAGCTATCTCCCCGGCCCCTCAAAAGTAATTTATAGTTAGGAATAAGAAGTTCTGCTTTACTATTCCATAGTAGGGTGAAAGTAGATAATATAATGTACTACACATTTTAAAAATCTGAAAGAAAGGATTTAAGTGTTTTTCCCATGAAGAAATAGTGAATGTTGAAGATATAGACATGTTTAATCTGATTTAAACAGTATACAATGTGTACATGTTTCAAAATATCTTATGGTACTCCATCAATATGTACAATTTTATCTTATTCATTAAAATAGTAAATAAAACTTTTTAGAAATAGCAATTCTTGAGTAAAAGTAGAGGATTCTAGGCATAAGATTAGGGGAAAAAAAGATTCCAATATCTACAACAAACTTTCTTCATAGGAAGAATATGCTCATGATTTATCCAGAATATAAATTACAGTAATTTTTCCATCAATTATATCACAATCTCCTGCTAACACACTGTAATTTCCTATGGAAACCCTCTATAAAGAAAAATAAAAACTAAATTGCCTAAAAGTTTTGTCTTTAGTAGGAACACAAGATACATTTTTGAGTCAACAATTCAACTGTTACTATATGTATCAGCAAAATGTTGCATTTGTGCTGAATGTTTCCCTAGAAATAAAGTTATACCATCTTTGTGATTACATTATAAATATCTTGGGATTTTCAAAACTGTACATACCTTAAGAGACCTGGAAGCAATGTCTTCAGGTGTAGAGAAAAATACATCATCAACATCCAGAGTCTGAAGTTCATCATGCGTAGAAAAGAAGAGCAAGAAAAAACAGTCTTCATCACCCACATTCTTTATCCAGTGCAGTGTATTTTTAGGGAAGAAGATTACTTGACCAGCTGTGACATTGAATGTAGTAGCTACTTCACCACCATCATCTACCACCCCAATCCATGCTGTGCCCTGAAATATGGACAGAAAAGCATATCCCATATCACTTTAGAGTGAAGTGTTTCAATTTTTCACTGCCTGGATTCTAAGGCATTAGCTCAGATTTGTTTCCTAGCACCACCAACCTATGAAATTTTAATGTATGTGCACTTTCCAGTTAAGAAAAGATATGCACACAATTTTAATAATAGGAGATAAAACTTGATGCTTTTATTATTTCAGGTATTCATGTGAGCAATCCATCTGATTCAATTCAATTATTACTTATATCAATCCTATGCCTCATAATACTTCATATTTCCCATTTTTACATGTGAGAAAACTGAGTTTAGCAAGAATGTATAATTTTCCAAAGGTTATTCATCTAAATCAATGGTAAAGCTTGCATTTGGACCTCAGCAATATGGCTCCAAAGTCTACATGTCCATCCATAAGATACTAGGGGGCTGGGGAGATGGCTCAGTAGAATAAGCTCTTCCCTGGCAAGCACAAGGGTCTGAGTTCAATCCCTGGTTGTGCCAAAAAAAAAAAAACACATAACATACTTTCATTCTGCTAATATGAATTCTGTACCTTCTCATATTTTGTACCCTACTCCTCAGTATTGGCTTTAAGGTATCTAGAGAAAATACCATTTTTTCTGTACCAGAAACTTATGTTCACATACTGTAATATACATTTGGGTGGCTGAAAAGCCTTTGAAACAGGTATAGAACCTGAATATAAAAGCTATATATGACAAACCTATAGTCACCATCACACTAAATGTAAAACTAAAAGGATCCCCCCTAAAATTAGGAGCAAGATAAAAATTTCACTATCACCTCTTCTGTTGAATACAGTGCTTGAAACATTAGCTATGAAAATTAAGCAAAAGAAAGAAATAAAAGGAAGAAGTAAAATTATCATTATTTTCAGATTATATGATACTCTGCATAGAAGATCCAAAGAACTCCACCAGGGACTAGGCAGATGGCTCAGTAGAATAAGCACTTGCCTGGCAAGTGCAAGGGCCTGAGTTTAATCCCCAGCTCCACCAAAAAAAAAAGAACTTCACCAAAAAAAAAAAAAAAAAAAAAACTCTTAGAATTAGTAACAAACTTTTTTAATGTAGCAGGACATAAGATCAATACACAAAAACAATTTGCATTCATGTATACCAACAATTAATGGGATGAAATTATGAGAATAATAATATTCATAGTAGCTTCAAGAAAAAAGTAAATATATAGGAATTAGCCTAAGCAAGGAAGTGAAAGACCTCTACAAAAAAAAAGCTAGGGTACTTTGAAAGGGAAATTGAAAAGGACATCAGAAAATGGAAAAATGTCCTCTCCTCCTGATTATACAGTATCAGTACTGTCAAAATGGCCATACTTCCCAAACTGTTACACAAATTAAATGTAGTCCCAACCAAAATATCAATAACGTACTTTACAGATCTAGAAAAAATAATTCTAAAATTCATATAGAGGGCTGGCAAGATAGCTCAGCAGCCTAAGCATCTACTTTGGCAAGCACAGGGTCTGGGGCTCAATCCCCAGCACCACATGCTGGCCCTGCCCCCAGGTACATGGAGCTGGCCACTGAGTCTGGGTGTGGTGGTGCATGCCTGTAATCCCAGCACTGGGGAAGCTCAAAGCAGGAGGAGCACTATAAGCCCAACCTGTGTAGTGAGACCCTGTACTAAATACACAAATTAAAAAACAAAAGAAATCATATGGATCCAGAAAAGACCCAGAATAGCAAAAGCAACTTTTGGCAACAAGAACAAAGAAGTGAGATATAGCAATACCTGACTTCCAGCTATACTACAAAGCAATAGTTATAATAATGACAAGGTACTGGAAAAATAACCCAGATATGAGGATCAATGGAACAGAACTGAGGATACAGGGCCAGAGAGACAGCTCAGCAGACTAAGCGCCTGCTTAGGCAAGTTATGAACCAGAGTTCAACCCCGGCACTACATGCAACACCAGCCCTGCCCCTAGCATGCTGAGCTGGCCAGAGACCAGGTATGATGGCACACATCTATAATCCCAGGACTCAGGAGGCTGAAAACAGGAGGATCACTACTAGTCCAAGCTGTGTAATGAGACTATGTACCAAATATATTAAAAAAGAAAAAGAATTGAGGATACAGAAACTTCTCCAGACATACTCAGCTATCTGATCAACAAAGTGCCAAAGCATATGTTGGAGGAAAAATAGCCTGTTCAATGTAATGCCAGGAAAACCAGTTATCTCTGCAGAGGATTGAAACTGGACCTTTATCTCTCAACATACACGAAATTAAAGCCAAAATGGAGCAAATATCTAAATATTAAAGCACACACATTATATATGTTTCCAATGTACTTTGCTGCCTTCCAGATCACTTACTTTGCAGCACATTACTGCACAGTTGTAAATAACTTATATACTGTAACATCACTTCCAGTTATGTGTAAAAAAAACTAATTAATTAAAATGCTAGAAAAAATTGAACCTACTAGAACATAAAATAGGTAAAACACTTGAAGACATAGGTGTATGGTAGGATTTTCTAAACAGAATTTTAGCTGGACAAGAAATAGCGGCAGGAATCAGTAAGTGAGATTATATAAGACTAAAGAGCTTATGTGCAGAAAAGAATCAACCAGTAAAGAGAATCTTAAAGAATGGGAAAAAAACTTTTTTCAGCTATTCCTCTGACAGAGAACTAATATCTAGAATACACCAAGAACTTAAAAAGCTTAACCCAAAATTAAAGATCCAATCAACAAACTGACAAAGGAAATGAGCAGATACTTCACAGGGAAGAAACACAAATGGTCAACAAATATATGAAAAAAAAAATGCTTAATGTTCTGGACATTACAAAATTGCAAATTAGAACAATGCTAAGAGTCTATCTTAATTTATAAAAATGGTAATCATTAAGAAAGCAAATAATACCAAGGCTGGTGTGGCTATATTGAAAAACAGACAGTCATTGTTAATGGGAACGCAAGTTAATACAATCATTATGGAAATCCACCTGGAGATTTCTAAGAAAACTAAAGTTATGATTCTATATGACCCATAGACTATCCAGTCACCTGGCTAGGTACTTTCCCCAAAGAGCTTATGTCATCGTAGTACAGCAATACATGCATACCAGTGTTTATAGCAGCATAATTCACACTAGCTAAATTCTCAAAACAAACTGAATATCCATCAACAGATGATTGAATTTTAAAAAGCAAAGGAAAATGTGCTAATTATCTATAATGAAATACTATTTTTCTACAAAGAATAATAGTGAAATAAATCAGATACACAAGTTTAAATGCTATCTAGTATTTCTCAATTGAGTGAGGCAAATTATAAATAAAAGAATACTAAAGGATGGACAGAGGGGGATGAAGAAATGGCTTCTCTTTTTGTGTGTGTGTATTTTAAGGAAGGGTCTACAAGGTGTTCAGGGTCTCACTACTACATCAAATTCGTAGTGATCCACCTGTTTACAGCCTCCCAAGAGCTGGGATTAGGGGCATACACCACCACACCCATTCTCAATTGCACAGTTTCAGTGTGGCCTGGGGGGCGGAACCAGCACAGAAGGCCCAGGGATTGAACCCTGGCCCCTGAGCCTGCTTGCAGGCACTTAAATCCACTGAGTTATTTGCCAGCCCTAGAAATGGCCTCTTTCAAGACAAAAGTCCAAGGAAAAAAGTGTGAGGTGTGAGGAAGAGAGGAAGGGAAAATAAATAGGATAAAGATAGACCATTCACAAGAGCCTAATAACCTAAATTAATGCAAATATTATACGCTATAAAAAATATTATACTCTATAACATGAGCTAATATTAAAAATATCAATAAGAATGAAAAATAGGATAGAAGAATTAGAGGAGGATGGAGAGAGATGGAAAACATTTAAAAAAAAAGAAAAGAAAAAGACCTGTAGTATGTAATAACCACTTGCTAAGAAGACTGTAAACATGTACTAATTAAAATTTTTAAAGAACTCTTTGTTCTGTTTATAGAGACATGCATAATCTAGATTCAACTGGGAATTAAAGCAGAAAGGTGCTCTCTCCAAGTTAGGGATACAGCTCAGTAACACGGCACCTGCCTGGCAAATTCAAGGTCCTAAATTCAATTCCCACTCCAAAAAACAAAGAGCTCTCTCTTTGTCTGAATACAGAGGACAAGAATGTCTACTTATTCTTATCAGGGGATCAGCTCCCTAGATGTAAGGCAGGACGGTGCTGAAGGGACGCTTACAGTGATGAATGAGCCAAGAATACCAGCTGTCTGGCTTCTCTCAGCCTCATGTCCAAGGCATCTTGAAGATGCTCAGAAACAGTCCACATGAGTGAATGCAACAGAGCAACTTCCTGCTCATTCTGTTCAATGTTTTTACTTTGCCCTGACTATAAGTCAGTGATCTCACAGTTTTCCTGGGCTCTACAGAATATTCAATATCATGCAGTCCTATTTTAGAAATTTAGATTATAAAGTCTCTCTGGACTTGGAGAACAACCTCCCCGGACTAAGCTAGATCCCAGAGCCTGCTGTCCACTCCAGGAAACCCTAGGAACCCTAGCTCAGGGTTCTTAGGGTGGAGTTTGCTGCAGGGAACCCCCTCCAGGAAAGTCTACTTTGCTGGCTTTTCTTTCTCTCTTTATGCTCTAACACTGATCAGTGAGGATATAAAAACTAATTGTTTGGAGAGTATCCCCATTACATACTCTTTATATATATAAAAAAAAAAAAAA
Organism: Ctenomys sociabilis; assembly: GCA_004027165.1. Lineage (NCBI taxonomy): Eukaryota > Metazoa > Chordata > Mammalia > Rodentia > Ctenomyidae > Ctenomys > Ctenomys sociabilis. The sequence continues at coordinate 29,400 of PVKA01013676.1, read as the reverse complement.
GTCAGAAAACAATCACTTGTCCCAGCCAGCCAACAACTTCATATACCCACATCCAAATATATACAAAGATGTAAATAGACTATAGATAGATAGATAGATAGATAGATAGATAGATAGATAGATAGATAGATAGATAGATACATACATACATACATACATACATACATACATACATACATAGACATAGATATCTTTAGAAAGGCTTCCTAATTTCTCTGAACCTTTCATGAGAAATAAAGATTAGGTTTCATATAGATAAAGCTAATCTATTTTCCTGTTCTAAATTCTAAAACTGAATGAGGACAGCCAGGGAGATAGCTAATTCATTACATGTATTCATGTAATGAATACATGCCTGACAAGTACAAAGTCCCGAGTTTGATCCCCAGTACCAAAATAAAGTGTCTTTAGAACTGAATGGATTGTTACAAGTAAAAGAGAAGGGCTTAATTAACAATAGCAAAAATCACACCATAAAATCAGCTGCATATCTGTTAACCAGAGCCCTAGGGCAAAGCCAGACTCTTGAAAATACTGGAAAAAGGTTAGTCATTATCATTTCTCCAGGACCTACAAAACAGAAGACCAATAAACACATTCTGAGATTAATGAATTATTTGAAATTTAAGGGGCCAGGGAGATAAGCACTTCCCTGGCAAGCTCAAGGGCCTGAGTTCAATTCCAGGTTCTGCCAAAAAAAAGAATGAAATTTAAGAAAGTACACTATTTCACTTCCATCTATCTGTATTTCACTTGACTTCAGGACACTGAAAGGGCTAAACCACAAAAGGGTATCCAATTACCCTAGTCGTAGAAGTTCCCAACTGAACACTAGCAAACTATTTTGTTTCTAGCTGCTGCTTTTTTCCTTACAACAAAACTGCTATTTCTTTGATCATTAGATCAGAGTTGCCAATTTTGGCTCAGAAGACCAAATAGTAATCTTATTTTAACAATAGTTTGGGAAATATAATTTCTTACTGAAGAAAAAAGTTCAAAGTGATGACAAAAATAATTAAGCAGACTTATGCTCAGAGGCACTGCTAACCAATCTAATGGAAAGGCTTGATATTCATCTAACAATTAAGTAGGGTGTTAAGAGATTTTGTAACAATTTAAAATAATACCCTGAGGACATACAACATAACTGCTGAAGAGCAGCGTGCGGGCAGACCAGTTATACCTGTACCAGATAGCCATGTTCATTGGCATTGAAGTGCCAGTGAGGGGCCCGGAGGCCCTTGCTCTTTATTCTCAGGGTACCCAGAGTCATCTGTGATCTCTGCCTGTTCAAGCTGGTGCCAAAGGCCTCTTCTTCATCACTAACATAGTCTTTGACATCGTTCCTATACCGGGCCCACTGGATCGCACCACCAGGGAACTCAAACACCTGAAAAATCAACAAGAAATCATTATCATGGATACCATCTCCTATGGAACATGAAGACACCAGACCTATCTACAGAGTAGGAAGGAAGCAAAATGGAAAAGGCAATGGTGAATTTTGGAGCTTTGAAGACAAGGAATAGCTTGACAACAGGGCAGAAATGATGGTAGTAAACTATGCATACTCCTAGTCTAAAACATGTTCTAGACATAGAAAGGTCACTGAACTTGGCAAGCGAATAGAGGGGTTTCTACTTGTTCATCTGAAATAGACCCTCCAGCTAGAAACTGAAGAAATTTATGCCTGAGGCCCACATCAACCCACCTGTTCCTCTTCTCTATCCTCTACTTCTACTCCTCCTACTGCCCCTCCAATATAAAAAATGAAGCTTAGCAACATGCAATGGAAAGATAGCTTCAAAATATTTAAAGGTTTATATTTCCAATGTCATGATTTATACCTTTGACTTAGGTAAATGGTTAAGAAACTGGAATTTGGGATCAATAGCCTTCTGTACTTTGGGAACAGTGGTTAGCCAAGCAGGTTGAAGCTGAACATTTAAGCGAGGCTGGGAGTTAAGGTAAACCAAGGAGATAATCAGTAGTCCTATTACTGTGGTGATAAAGCAGGCCAAGAGGCACAGGAGGAAAATCTTCACCAACGTCCATGGCTTCTTCTTTTCCTAGGAGAAATTATGAAGCTATTATTCTCTATTTGTGACATATCAGAAACACTATGTCATAATGCTCATATTTCAGGGGAAAAAATGAACTTTCCTACATTACTGGTGGGAATGCTTTAGTTTTAGTACCACTATGGATATCAGTATGGAAGTACTTAAAAAACTAAAAATAAAATTACCATGTGATCCAGCTATAATACTCCTTGATATACACCCACAGGAATTAAAGTCAATATATCACTTTTAGGGTACCTACATACCTATGTTGAGGCACAATTCACAATAGCCAAAATATACAACCAGCCTACATGCCCATCCATGAATGACTAGATAAAGAAAATGTAGCATATATACACAATGGCATATTATCCAGCTGTAAAGACAAACATTACAGAATTTTCAGGAAAATAGATGTAACTAGAGATCACTATATTAAGGGGAAAAAAAACCATGTTTAGAAAGTTAAGTATTTCATGTTTTCCCTAATATGTGAACTCAAAATGGGAGAAGGGGAATGAAAGTATAAGAGAGATTCTTAGACAAAAGGAATGGGAAAAGGATTGGGGATGGGGTTACAAGGTAGGGGAACGGGATAGTAAGTCAATCAAATATATGCAACTATGAAAATAAGACATTGAAACACAAAATTTTGTAAAACTAATACACACAATTAAATTTTGAAAAACAGGAAATCATAACACAGATAAATGGGATGGGTGTCATTTGAAGACATCAAAAGATAGCTATCTACAAGCCAGACAGAAGCCTAGAATGAAAACAATCATGATGATATCCTGATTTTGGAATTCTATTATTTAACTTTCTCAAAAAAAAAAAAGAAAGAAAAATTACCTTTTCTATTTTCTTAAATGTGTCTTTCTACTAATTTCAACCATATCTGACTAATAAAATGAAAGAACCTATTTTTAAGTGGGCTTAAATTTTTTTCTCTCTCTTATATTGAATCAAGAAATGATAAGAACAAGAGATACAACCTTTCCTAATAAGACACCTGACCTGTGGCATCTTTCATGAGCTCTGTGTTTAGATACTGGGGGGAACAAGTATCTAGGTAGAAACACAGAAATTTCACAATGAAAAAAATCCTAAAGATTTTAATTAACCTCTATGTCCTATTTCCCTGATGAGGCTCAGAAAGGAGCAATGATTTGTGAAAAGCCAATCTGTTGCCTGTAACTGCAAGTCTGCAAAGTCCTCTGGACTATGTGCTGTTTCCTCCAACCACGTCCCTCTGACCATAGTGCTACAACTGCACATTATTTGGGGGATCATGAAAACTTGAATTAATTCTGGCAGTACAACACTTTCAAAGGAAAGCTAACATTTACATAAATCTCTAAGCTATCATTTCGGCTAATTTTTAAAAAAATGATAGCATATAACTATATATATCTCAAAAAGTATTACTTTACTTGATACAATGACTATTTCTTAATTATTGGCTTTCATCAGCATTTCTCAAGTTTTTTTTTTACCATATCCACATTAAATACAGTTCTTATTGTGATCTAGTACAACATATATATGTAAATATAGATAAAAATATACATATACATCTATATAAACCATTTAGTAAAAATTTCCCAAACAATACTTGTATTCATTTTCAAATGCAAATTTCAACCTCTATATGTATTGCCAGACTTGAATATTCAACTTGGAGTTTAGCGAAATCTCTTTAAATAAAAGACAAGACAAAATATTACCCTACCTCCTTAAACTGATAAAAGAAAGAAAACATTAAGAACAGGTACAATAAAAAATCAACTGAACAGAAAAATAAAATCAAAACTTTCTCCCTTTAACTTCTCTAAAGTTTACTGACCAGCATGGATAAGACACTGCCTCTAGTAGGCCTCAGTGAAACAGTGTTTTAATTGGTGATAATAATCATTAAGTTAAAAACCACACTATAAGCAGCTATTCAAACTGAATTAGGCTATTAGTAAAGACCTAATAAAGTTTATTAGAGACAAGCACAGAAAGAAAAAGGGCAGGAGACACTAGCTTCTTGAGGAGACACGGTCTAAAGAGTGGGTCTTTCCTGAGCTCTGCCTAAGTGTCTTGGGAGGATGTAACCTCACAACATAAATCCCACCTTACCATTCTGGATATGGTGTTCATCTTTCCCACAGACTGAGTATTCTGTGCTTCATCTTCATGTATCTCAAATGCTGAGTTGTCCATTGGCAGAAAGGATCACAAAATTCACTGGAAAAGCAAAAAGGGAGAGAAAAACACAGATTTAGGAAACTGGGAAAACCATAAGAGGAGAATAATAAGAACCTGTGGTAAGGGAGTACTTATATAAAGCTGACAGTTAAGGAAGTTAAATAAGGAAGCTGTCCCTCAAATTAAAATCTTAGTTAAAAAAAAAAAAAATTAACTTGAAAGAACTGTGAGGCTAAAGGCCAGTAAGATACTTCCCTTGGTTCCCATTTCTAGCATATTGATGACATACACAAGTAATGATAACAATAGCTAACATATACTCAGTATGTGCTAGAAATTATGCTAAGTGTTTTACAAACATGTGGTTTCATTCTTACCATAAATCTATCAGGTGCCATAATTATCCTCATTTTTCAAATAAGGAAACTGATGACACATATACAGACCTTAATCATCACAGCCTACTGTTATTTCCTCCTGTTACTAAGTGTTTTACAAACATGGTGACCTCATCCTGATAGCAAGACTGTCAGGTGCCACAGTGATTCCCTTTTCAAATCAGAAAGCTAAGGCAAAAAGAAGTGCAGGAAATGCCCCAAAATCAGAGCCAGTTTTAATGCTAGAACAAACTGCCTATTATCTTAGGACGAGACATGGTCTAAAGAGTGGGTTTTACATTAGTACATTATTGGTAAGATGAAATCTTTTATACCCAAATCAGTCTTAAGTGACTCAAGGGGGGAGGAGAAGAGAATAAAAAACATTGACATGTATTATGTACATGTAGCAACTCTTCACTGAGAATGTAACTGTTATGTACTGCAACTATGTAGTAATAAATAAAAATTGAAAACACAAAAAATAACAATACACAATGTATTAGACATTGTTACCCTCCTGTTATCTTGTTTTGAAATTTTATTTCATTCTTTAAAATTTAAAAGGGCCAGGAAGATGGCTCAGGAGAATAAGCATTTGCCTGGCAAGCACAAGGCCTGAATTCAATCCCTGGTTCCACCAAAAAATAAAAATATAAATATAAAAAATAAAATTAAAAAAAAGCACAAAGTGGCACCAAGATAAATCAGATACTATCATTGTATACAAACAGAAAAAAGCATACATTTGTATTTTTATGTGCATAAAGACACACTGGAAAAAATCAGTCTTGCCTAGAATATTATCATTATTATTATTATTATTATTATTATTATTATTATTATTTTGTATTTAGTACAGAATCTACAGGGTCTCACTACACAGATCATACTTGTAGTGATTCTCCTGTTTTCAGCCTCCCAAAAGCTGGGATTACAGGCATACGACACCACGCCCAATCTCAATCGCCATCTCAGTTTGTCCCAGGGATGGGGCTAGCACAGCATGCAGGGATTGAACCCTGGTCCCTGCATCTGCCTAATCAGGCACTTTAATCCATCGAGTATCTGGCTGGTACAAATATCACATATTCTCATTTGTATAAAGAAACTAAAACATTGATCTCACAGAAGTGGAGAATAGTGATTATCAAACAGGTATATTAATGCAGTTAATAAGGACAAAGGCATATACAGAAGGAATGTCTTCTAATGTTCCATAGCATCATAGAATAACTATGGTTGATAGCAATTATTCAAATAATATTTCAAACAACTAGTAAAGAGAATTCTTTTCAATGTTCCCATCAAACAAATAATAAAAGTCTGAAGTGACAAGCAACAACCTTGATTCAATCATTACATATTGTAATTCAATCAATACATATTTGGAAATATCACACTGTAGCCCATAAATGTGTAAATGTCTCATTTTAAAATTTAAATATATGTATATTTTTAAAAGGAAAATCACATGATCAAAAGGAAAAAAAAAAAACAGGAATTGTTACAGAGCAAGATGACCAAAGAAACATGACAATTAAATGGGTTAAATTACTAGAACACAAAAGTGACATTACAGGAAAATCTAATTAAATCTACAAGTAAGGTATATATTGTAGTTTAGCTAATAGCACCATGCTGGAACTATTGAATATAGTGCTATTATTGTGTAGGTTATAACATAAGGAGAAGGTGTGAGAAATATATTCAGGAAATTATCTTTTTTAATATATTTAGTACAAGGTCTCACTACACAGATCAGATTCATAGTGACCCTCCTGTTTTCAGCCTCCCAAGCACTGAGATTACAGGCACAAGCCACCAAGTCCAATCTCAATCACTGTCTCAGGGATGCGCTTGGGGAACAGGGCCAGTAGAGCATCACAACGATCAAACTCTGGTCCCTGCATCTGCCTAAGCAGGCACTGTAATCCACTGAGCCATCTGGCTAGCCTTGTTCACGAAATTATCTTGACAACTCTAAAATTCTGTCAAAGAAAGGGAGATAAAAGAGAAAGCAGGAAAGTAGGAAAAAAGTATTTTTTTCTTTTTCCTAGGCACAAAGTAGTGCATATTTCCTAACATTACTTACATTTAGGTGTTGCCATGAGAGTACATTGTTGTTGACAGAAGGAGTAGAAATTTTGCATTTCATTTCTAATCTAACTGTTTTATCCAGGGATATGGCCCTTGCCTTGCATGCACAAGGCCCTGAGTTTGATGACCAGCAGTATACACACACACACACACACATACACACTCATACATACAAAGACAAATCCAATACAAGACTTTTTTTTTTTTTTTTTTTGGAGCCAGATATTAAACTCAGGTCCTTGCTCTTGCCAGACAAGCGCTTATTCTACTAAGCTATCTCCATGGCTCCCCAAGGCTTTTTAAGAGGGTAAGCACCTAGTATGTCTCATGACATTTTTGTCAGCTGGATACAGGATTCCCTAAGGGCTGGGATGGAGAGAATAACAGGATTCTAGATGGAAAGAGCCTAGATGTGTAATTCATTTGCAAAGGAAATCTATCTGCCAACAAGAACAACCCACCTCAAACTCTTACATATACAAGCAATAAAATTCTGTTGTGTTGCACCATTATACATTTGGGTAATCTATTATTTATCATAAACTAAAAATAAAACATACTTATGACTCTTCTAGACTCTATTTCACACTGGGATATGCTGCAAACTCAATCTCTTGAAATGGTTAGCTCCATCAGAAACATACTAAGAGTCAGAGCATACTAGTAAAAAAAAAAAAAATTGGTATGTATAAGAGCTGCTGACTGCAATATCTGATAAAGCAACAGACTGAATGGATAGCAAGATACAACCTTTGACTAAAGGACTGCATGTTTTCCTGAAACATCCAATCTAAAAGGAAATTAGAATCAGGTAGAAAAATAGAGGCAAGTAGATCTTCCTGTCACGCTAGTAAAGGAGAAAAAGCGGTGCTATTAAATTCCTTGCATGCACAAGGCCCTGAGTTTGATGATCAGCAGTGCGCACACACACACACACACACACACACACACACACACACACACACACACACGCATTCGCACATACAAAGACAAATCCAATCCAAGACTTTTTCCCCCCATCTAAACGTATAACTTTAGGACTTACATGATTTATATATTCTTTGATTAGATTAAATTTTAATCTGTTTATAAGGTCTTATAAGATAAATAAATGAATCTGATGCTGGAAAAATGGGGTCAAGGTAAGAGAGAAAAAAAGAAAAGTGTTATGTACATGTACCAATTCTCTCCCTATAGTGAATATAATCATTATATACTGAAAACATATAAGTATAAAAATCAAAAAGAAAATTTCTCCATCTCTTACATATGGTGCCTTGCTTAATTTGAACATAATTAGGAAATAAAAGTTTTTTGTTCACCAGTATCAAGTCTAACACTTCAAATACCTAACAGTCTATATACAGCATTGGCACTGACCAATAGTACAGAATTTGTTTGGTGTGGACATCCTAGAATCTACAAGTTGAATACCAATCCTAGTATTCATACCATATTCAATGGCCCACATGTTTTATAGTAAAGTGGTGAAGAGGGCAACTGCATAGGCTGCTGGGTAATCATTCAATTATAAAAGACTGATAAGATGCTGTTGGGAAATTCTGATGAATGCCTTTGAAATGTCTGCCAGTAACAAGATTCACCAGTGTTCACATTATGCAAATGTTTCTTATCTATTGCCCAACTTTGAGATGATTGCTAGATCTCAGAGGTACATATAAATGTGCTATTTACCAGACATTGTTGAGAGTTATCAAGTCTCAACAGATACAGAACCTTACTTCAAAGATTTTACAACATAATGATTCATGCCAGCTAACAAATATCAAATAAAATTAAACATGAAAAAATGTGTTTTACAATACCCTGGCAATGAGATGTGGAAATTACCTTACTGGTCCCAGAAATGATCTATGCCAAATATTAAAATCCCTGATCTTTGTGGGAAAAGGGTCAATACACTTTCCTATTGATCTCACACCCATTACTTATTCTATAAATACCCTTATTATTGGAAACAGCCTTAGTACTACAGGCATTAAGATGAAACAAACTTCTTATAGCAATATCAGAGAATGCTGAAGAGCCCAGATCTTGTGAAATTAAGAAAATAAAACTACTTTTTAAGCTCTACTTTACATAGCAATATACTCTTGCACTTCTTTACCCTTGATAAAATCAAGTATCTATTATTTCCTTTTCCTCAAGAAATAGAAAACAAATGAGCCAACTGTGGTTTGAGTATGGATTTCCCCCAAAAGGTTCATATCCTGGAAGATTTACCCGCAGCATATTGATACTGAAGAGACACAGCCCTTAAAAGGAAGGGCCAGAGGAGACTAATTAGGTCAGAGAGGGGCCTCTGTCCCTATCAGTGGTTTAATGCTGCACTGAGGGAGCCAGTAAAGGCTCCTTACTGGCTGGCTCATATTATTTTGGGGGCTACACTTGCAGTACATTATGATTACATTTACTGTGGGGAGTTGGCACATGCACACATTTCTTAATTCTTTTTTATCCTCCTCCCTCCCTGTTCCCCTCCATCTCTTAGACACTCTAATTTGTAGTGCATAATGATCACACTCCTCAGAGACTTGATATCATAATTCCCCCTTTTAAGAAATTCCATTTTCCTTCCATGTCCTTCCATCTCTTGCTTTCCTTCTATCATGCTAAGATCTATCTCACTGTTTTCTTTCTTTTTTTTATTAATTTTGTTGAGAAACAAATAGCAATGAGAGAATTTCAAAACAGGTTAGTAGGACAATTACAATAATTAATAAATTGCATATTGTTGTCTTCATAAGTTATTCATTCTGTTTTCTATGTTTTTATTTTGCAAGTTATAGTTTAGGTTTCTCGTAAGAGAAACTGTGCAACAGTTAAGACTGTGTGTAAGATTTACTCTACATAACATGGTCTCAAGATACATCCTTTTCTTACAAATAACAAAGAAGTTTATCCTCTATGGCACTGTGTTGCATATAAATACATGTTCTTTATACATCCATCTGTTGTACAAGTCACTTTCAAGGTTTAGCTATTGGACAGAGGTATGAGTTTGCTTTGCTTTTATATACTCTGGACTTACTCAAGTAAAACATTTTTATGTTTCAAATGTTGATATGTCTTTGCCCATTGCTCATAACTGTTCTCACTTTGCTTCATACAGTTTTATTTCATACAGCTTTGTTAAAATTGCTACAATTGTTTATGCTTTGACTTTCATATCGTTTTGTTAAAATGTTTGTCAAAATATTGGTAAATCTCAGTTAAAACATAGAAATGTTACAAGGTTATGATATTCCTTAAATGGAACGATTTATGACTGTTTTGTACTGGTATGTGTTGCATTTCAACTAGTTACTAAATGTACTGGTATTCCTTGCTTGACTGTAGACAATTGTGCTGGAAAGAGTAATGTTAGTAAGCCTCCTAGTGGACTTTATGTAAACTTTTATAAAATGGGATTTTTTTTAATCTAGCTCAGACATAGAAAATATACATGTCTGTACAGGAAACACAGACTCCTTTTGCCAACTAAATGATATTAGGTCAGCAACTCTGTCTCTGGGACACATGAGACAAAGAGGAACTATGCCCATCCAGGAGGACATATATAAAAGCCATGTCCCAGCTCAATGTTCTGGGAAGGTCTCTTTTGGGAGACTAAACCTGAGACAAAGTGGAGAGAAACAACTTCTGGGTGACACCAGAAAGAGCTATTTCCAAAAGCAGCACTTATGGGACCAAACATAGTTAGTGTGAGGGAGGATCTCAACCTTTTCTCCTAAGTTTAATTATTTAGGTGCATAAGAGCTAAGTTTTGGACTTTAAAGCCTTTACTATAAAGTGCTAGGTAATCTTGTTCAGGCTTTTAACTGTCCCTTATAGAACTTGGACAAACAGTGGTTACTCTGCCAGCTAGTTCTTAGAGCAGTTGCCGCTCTTGGAAGCAGAGGACAGGTTTCCCAAGCTGTTCTTTGGTGAATCCCCATCAAAGCCAATGGCTGATGGAATTTGACCAGAATAACTGCTGGATTCCTTTCAGGAGACTGAGCTCCGGTTGTGTGGGCCAATAGAAACTGAGAACACCTAAGGGGGTACGGCCATACCCAAAGATTCCTTGGTGGAAACTGGCTCCTGATGGCTAAGAGATCTCCATTTACCTATTGTACTTTTTGCTCTCTCTGCTAGCAAAATAGGAATTCTATCTGAGCTTTTCAGTAGAACTCAATGAGTCACCCCTTCAGAAATTAGGCTGAGGCAATCTGCAATAATTTACATCCTACAGCAGCTATCAGGGTAATGATTTACATCTGCACCTTACAAGTTTAAGAATAAGAAAAGAGATTTTATACTTTTCTGCTGGAAGGTTAAGACCAAGATAAAGCAAGACCTATACAACAAGAAATGTAACTTTTGTATCTAATAAGGTTAGTCAAGTCCCCTCAGGATTTATCCTGTAACCCTGTACCACAGCTTGCAGATCTTTTGTCAGTGTCAGCCATGTGGATGAGTCATGGCCATTGCCTTGACCAATTTGTTCTCTGTAACAGCCTGAGAGAAAGTTTTCTCTCCATGTGACTCTCCCCAAGCACACTATAGAACTTCAATCTCTTTCCTCTGTGGCCCCATAATCTTGATCAGAAAATTTGAGACACAACTGAGTTACATAATGTTACAGTACAGGTTCTCCTATATCCTGAGTCTTCACTGACCTTGAAAAGCTAGGGTCAAAATGCTAGGGCCAAAATGTTGGTTGTCCTTGCAGCCCTTTTATTTCTCTAATTTTTGATCTGAAAACTTAGGTTATTAACTCTCCATTAGAATAGCTTATCATTGTCATACAACATATTCAGTTGGACGCAACTTCACCATCTGTCTAAATATCAAACAGCTTAGGCATAACATGGAACAGGTATTTTCCATCAAGTAGTGATATGTTAAACTTTAAGTCCCTACAGTAGGGACCAGGGAGATGGCTCAGTAGAGTAAGTGCTTGCCTGGCAAGTGCAAGGCCTTGAGTTCAATTCCCGGCTCCATCAAAAATAAATAAATAAATAAAATTTAAAAAATAAAGTCCCTACAGATTATGGAGATAAAAATTTAAAAAAATAAAAATATTTAAAGAACATGAATAAACAATTACATATTTTTACACAGAAATTTAGAAATCTAACCATATATAGCATTGTTCCAGGATAGTCCTGTGACATTTTTTTCCTTCTTTTTTTTTATTCATTACCCACTTTAAAAAAAATAGCAATCAAACTTTTGCTTGAGAGACAGTTTGGTAATAATTGATATGTCATGATAAGCAGTACGTATTTAGAAGACCAGAATGACAGGCAATCCAAGTATGACCCTTCTATTACACATTGGTATCTTCAGTGTAATTGCTTGGTTCACAGGTATCAGCATGTATAGTTAGTCAGAGTTAGAATCCTACCAATTAACTGTTAGTTTCAAAAACCTGCTGTTTCTCAGGATCATTGCCTTACCCGTCTTGTGCATATAAGTGTATGGCTTTGCCCCTGTCATGTTTCCCAACTTTCCTCCTTGCCCTCCCCTTGTTGTCCAATCAAGTTCTCGCATTCCTTTTATGAATATTTTTTTCCATAATTTTGTTGAAAACCAAATAGCAATGAGACACTTTCAAGTCAAATTAGTAGGACAGTTTCAATAATTAATACATTGAGGGAATTTGACTGACCTTAACTAGATACAAAAGCTACAATTCTCACTTTACTTTTAATTGTATTATACCTTTCTATTTATATTTCTTCTTTAGAGTTCTCATACTAGGAGGACTGTACAATATTTACACATGTGGAGCTGGTTTATTTCACTTATGAGTATACCTTCAAGTGGCATCAATTTAAAATGCTTTGAGTTTATCATTATTTATAGCTGAGTAATACTCCATTGTATAAAAATACCATATATTTTTCAACCATTCCTCATGTGACGGGCATCTTGGTTATTTCCAAGACTTGGATATCACAAAACATGGTACTATAGACATAGTTACTCATATATCACTATGATATGACATTTTCAGTTCCCCTGGGAAAATTCCCAGTAGGGGGATAGCTGGCTTGTACGGGATTTCCAGTCCTAGTTTTTAAGGAGCCTCCATACCAATTTCCATAATGGTTGCACCAGTCTACATTCCCACGAGCAGTGGAGAAGGGTTCCCTTTTCCCCACAGCCTTTCCAACATTTGTTGTTGATTTATTTGTGATAGCCATTCTTTCTTGGGTGAGATGGTATCTCAGTGTTGTTTTAATTAGCAGTTCATGGATGGCTAGTGATATGGAGCATTTTATCATATATTTATTCACTTTCTTAATCTCATCCTCTGAGAAATGTTTGTTCATCTCGGATGCCCATTTCTGGATTGGGTCTTTCAATTTAAGGGCCCCATTGTATTTTAGTTATTTATAAATTCTAAAGAACAGACCTTTGTCTGAGTGCTTATTAGATAAGATTTTTTTGAAATCTGTGGGTTGTCTTTTCACTTTGTTGGTAATTTCTTCTGATGTGCAAAAGCTTCTCAATAAGAGGTGGTCCCAGTTGTTAATTCTTTCAAATATTACCCATGCAATTTGATTTTTGTTCATGAACTCTTTGCCTACCCCTATGTCTTCAAGAGTTCCTCCTACTTTCTCTTCCAGGAGATTGAGTGTTTCTGTTCTAATGTTTAGATCTTTAATTCATTTTGACTTTAGCTTAGTGCATGGTGATAAAACCTGGGTCAAGGTTTAGCTTTTGGCATATTGAGAGCCAGTTTTTCTAGCACCATTTTTTAAAGAGGCCATCTTTCCTCCAGTATGCATGTCTGGCTCCTTTGTCAAAAATCAGGTGACTGAGTTTGTTCATACAGGCCTCTGCATCTTCTAATTTATTCCATTGATACTCTTTTGTTGCCAGTACCATGCTGATTTTATCACAGTAGCTCTGTAGTATAATTTCAAGTCAGGAATTGTGATGCCTCCTGTGTTGTCTTTGATGGCCAGGATTGCCTTTGCTATGCTAGGTCTTTCCTGGTTCCAAATAAATTTTAGGAATGATTTCTCTAGGTCTGGGAGGTATGTTCATGGTAGTTTGTTAGGGATTGCATTAAATCTGTACAGCAATTTTGGGAGTATGGCCATCTTCACGATATTGGTTCTTCCTATCCAGGAGCCGGGAATATCTTTCCATTTTCAGAAATCCTCTACAATCTTTTTTTGGAGTACTGTAATTTTCCTTGAAAAGATCTTTGACTTCTTTAGTTAGATGAATTCCAAGGTATTTCATTTTCTGCAGTGCTATTGTGAAAAGTATTGTTTTCTAATTTCCCTCTCAGTGTGTTTGTTATCTGTGTACAGGAATGCTATTGACTTTTGGGTATTGACTTTTTATCCTGCTATGCTACTAAATTTGTGTATCAATTCTAGTAGCTTCTTTGTGGAGTTTTTTGTGATGATTTGCTGCATTGTTTGCAAGTATATTATTGAAGACATTTGCATCTATCTTCATTAAAGAGATTATATTATCCTTCTTTGGAATTAGGCTAATGCTTGCCTCCAGAAATTACTTTGGGATTACTGCTTCCCTTTCAACTTTATTAGTCTAGCTAGTACTGGCATTAGAATTAGTTCTTATAGAATTTAGCAGTGACCACAAGGTTGACACTGACAAAGAATCTACAACGTGTGGTACAGGGTTTCAGGATAAGTGCCAAGGGGACTTGACTGACCTTGTCAGATCCAAAAGTTACATTTCTTGTTATATAGGTCTTGCTTTATCTTGGTCCTAACCATCCAACAGAAAAGTGTAGAAACGAGTTATGAAAAGTGAAGTTATGCTCGCTTCAGCAGCACAAATACTAAAATTGGAATGATTCAGAGATTAGCATGGCCCCTGCACAAGGATGACACACGAATTCGTGAAGCATTCTGTATTTTTAATTATTGAAACTGTACTATAAATCAGCTTTAAAAAAAAAAAAGATAGGTGTACAGCTATTCTCTTAATTCAATGAATAGAGGGATCTGCCCTAATAGTGTTTGTAAATAGAATATCGTGTCTGCACCTTGTACAATAAACACTAAGAAAATAACATGCAATTACATTAATTATTGAATCTGTTCTACTAATTTGAGTTGAAACTGTCTCATTCCTTTTGTTCAATAAAATTATGGAAAAAAAAAAGAGATTGGAGGTGGTTCCACACACCTGTAATCCCAGCTGTTAGGAGGCTGTAAACAGGCAGATCACTACGAGTCCAATCTAGTAGTGAGACCCTGAACACCCTGTAAACTCTTCCCTAAAAAATACAAAAATATATAAAATTTTAAAGAAAAGTGAAGCCATGTTAATATGCTGAGCTGTGGAATACTCAAGTCATCAGATTCAGACATTGCCAGTCCTGTGGATAATCCACTACTATTGTGGACTACTGGCCTATATTTGAATATTTTGCTGCATTCATGTACAATAATTGGATGCCAATGGAATACCCATTTGACAAAAGATGGGTATTTTTCTAAAGAAAAAAAGGTGATATAAATGAAGGGTATTTTGCATCTGCATATACAAAATAGGATAGATATATAGCTATTTTCTCTTAATTCAATAAGAAAGATTTGTACTAATAGTGTTTGGGCAGGATGTCAGGTCTGCAACTGTGCTATGAATGACTACTACAAAGGCAATAGTATACAATGTATTAATTGTTGTAACTCTCCTACCAATCTGTTTTGAAGTTTTCATTGCAATTTTTTCTCAATTAATAAAAAATATAATTACATAAGTTAAAAACTGAAATTTTTAACCATGTAACCATAATAATAAAAATTATAGTTTTAAAAATGCTCAGAAATCAAGCAAAAATATCAAGCAAAAAAAAAGAATTTAGCAGCAAATCCATCAAGATGTAGGCCTTTCTTGGTAGTTCCATTACTTCTACAATTTCATTCTTTTTTAATAATACAGAATTATTCTGATTTATTCTGAATTTTAAAGTTTATTAAAAATAATAGTTCTCAAAGTAGTTACTAATGATCTGGATCTCAAAACAATCCACTAAGATTTTGCCTATTTTTAATTATAATGCTTTGGTTTTGCTTTTTGTAGACTGGGTAGTGGTTTGTCAATTTTCTTTCTTTCGAAGACCAACCTTCTAATTCATTGATATATTATTTTTTAGTTGTTTTCATCAACTGATGTGTTACCCTCTAGGACTAGCTTTTGATTGTTCTTGTATTTTAGGATTTTGGGATATAGCATTAGGTTATTTACTTGAAGTTAATGTTTTTCTGATGTGAGTATTCACTACTACTAGCTTCCTATTTGAGACTATATTCTTTATGCCCTTACGTTCCAGCATGTTGTACTGGCATTACCATTTGATTGTAGGAACTGATTCCTTCTGAGTTCTATAACCTGTTGTTTCATTATTCAATAGCATATTAATTTTCATGTATTGACAGTTTCTGTGGTTTCTTTTGGCATTAATCTTGTTATGAAACATTATGCTCTGATAATCTGCAGATTATCAATGGTATTTCAATCCTTTTGCATTTATTTACACAGGTTTCATGGTCCATTTTGATGATACTCTCATACTACTGAAAAGAATAGGTAGGACTAGGGAGGTAGCTCTGCAGTAAGTGCCTTCCTGGCAAGCACAAGAACCTGGGTTCTTTCCCAGGTACCACATGCCACACCAGCCCAGGAACCCAGGTGTGCCATGCTGGCCACCAAAACTGGGGGTGGTGGCAAATGCCTGGGGAGGCCAAGACAAGAGGAAGTCCTTTGCTGCATAGTCAGACCCTGTACCAAATATATATAAGATTAAAAATGAAAGCATGTATTCTGTTGTTAGGTAGAACATTATGTAGACATCAATTGGGCCCCATTTATTGGAAGGGTTGGCTTTTTTCTGACTTTTTTCCCCCCTCTAGATGGTCTACTTGTAACAATGGGTTTTTTTTTTTTTTTTTTTTTTTCTTTTTGAGACAGGGTCTCACTATGCAGTTCAGGGTTTCTCTTCAGATCGCATAAATCTTTCCCCTTAACAATGGGGTTTTGAAGTTCCTGCATTACCATTATGTTGTTTTATCTCTGTATCGAGTAGTGTTTGCTTTATGAAGTTGGGCATACTGGTATTTGATGCATATAACTGTTCTCTTTCATTAAGTTGTTCCCTTAACCAATATGAAATGACTACCTCATCAGAACAGTTTCGACTTGAAATCCACTGTCTCAAATTAGAATAGCTACTTTTGATTTTTTTCTATGTTCCCATAGCATATTGTTTTCCAATGTTTTCTTGCGTTCTGTATATTGTTCAGTTTTGTCTCTTGATCCATTGTGCAAATCTGCCTTTTGGAGGAATGAGAACATTCACATTGAGTTATTACTGAAAAGTACTTATTCCTGTCATTGCATTATTTTCCTATTAGTTTTTCTTTCTGCTTAACAAATCATCTTACCAGTTGCATTTATTTAACTTATTGGCATTGTTGAATTACCTCTTTTGAGGTATCTTTGAGAACTATTGTAATAGTGATTTTAGAGGACTTGAATTTCTTGAAGTCCTCTTTATCACGGAAATACTTTTATTTTTCCAATTCTGAAGTTTTGTAGAAAATTTAATTTAGTAGGAATTGTTCTTAGAGGGTTTGAATCATTTCACTCCAACCCTCTTGGCCTTTAAAATATCTGTGTTGATAAAGTCTGCTTAATTCTGTTTTACCTTCACGTGAGACCTGCTGCTTTACTCTAATAGCAATTAAGATTTTGCCTGTGATGGACTGATGCTACTCTGACTGTAACATAGCACTGGTATGGTTCTCCTTTGATCATGGCTAGTTAGGATTCTGTATGCCTCAACTGTAGGTTACTTTCCCTGGATTTTTGTACTTTTTTCTTTAAACAGGTTTTTGTGCTTTTTGTGCTACCTACTGACTTTTCATTTATTTCACTTAGTCATATTTATGTCTGAGAGCTATTTGTCTAGCAACTATTGGATCCACTTTTCTTGTTCTGATTATAAGGTTTCAAATACCATGAGTGATATTTGAGAGCATTCATTTTCTAGTTGTGAAATTCTGGCCTCACACTGGTCACTTCTGCTGCCTGTATTCTCAACATAATTTTTAATCTCCTAGATTTCTGGCTCAAACCTTTTGCTAAACTGGTCATTCATGTTTTGTTTTGATTTTTAGCTCAGCAAACTTCCACATAGTGCCATATGAAAACTCCTTGAACACTCTGATGATTACTTCCATTGTCTGTACTATTATATCTTCTGAGATTCCACTAAGCATCCCTTTGATCTGCTTGCTAACCTCATATTATGAATTTGAGTAATTTGAATCCTTTGTTTATGCTTTTCTCCTCAGTACCCCACGGATGGTCTTCAGAGTAGTTGGGAGATTTAGACGGCTTTTTTTTTCCATGTCCTCTCATTTAATGTTTCTTTTTTGTGTTGTAGCTTGTGGGCGCTTACCATAGAGGACTTTGTTCTTAGTAAGGATATTTCTGTAGTCTGCTTCTCAGTGATGTACTCTAGGCATGGCTAATTACAGTGCTTTGCCCCAGAATTTGACATTAAGAAAGGGTGTATGCAGTATAACTGGCCCAAAAATGAGTTCTCTGGAAATATACCCAAGAATCACTAACGTCAAAAATGGTAATCTGGGTGTTGGTACCACCCCTAATGCTGGAAAAGAAGTCCACAGTTATGGTGTAAAACTCAAGACAACCCAAATATTTTCTTATAATTAATACAAAGTAAACACAATAGCCATATCTCTGCTAATGGTAGAAAAGAATTCAACAGTAACTTCAAAGAGATAACAAGAGGGTACAGGATATGAGAAAAGTGGGACAGGAACCCTATTGGATGCTTACAGAATTGTGTAATGGTTAGAGAAAAAGCTGAATATAGAAGATATAAGGAAATGCATGAAAAAATAGAAATAAGAAATAAATGTTCAGGGAAAAAAAGAGGAAGACCAGCAAGAAAAAGGGAAAAGGAGGCAGAGAAAAGAAAAAAAAGCAAGAAAAAAAAAAGACCAAAAAAAAACTCCCCAAACTCCAATAAATAGTGATGAGGTAAGGAAAGGAAGAAAAAATAATCTGACTTCAAACATGTTCTTCCTGGATCTTCAAAATTTGAGATCTAGTTAAGTCCCAATTTTCTCCTGAGATTCCTGTGCTTTCTCATGCTGTGGCAGCATTCAAGTCAAGACATATCCCTGCTCATGCTGGCAAGTAAAAAAGGTAACTAGATCCCACGACAATGCTGGATACAGACAACAAGTAGCCAGACTCAAATATCCAATAGTGGGACTCAAATATTCAATGTCAGAACTTTCAAATACAGCAACACAGGCTGTGTCCCGCCTCCAGCCATGAGGCTTAAGGGGCTATGTCCTATGCCCACCCTAGCTCAAATCCCTGACAGGGTCTCTCCAGCACACTCCCGTACTGCAGCTTTTTCTCATGTCCCTCACCCAACCACTAGGTGCTCTGAAGTGAAGCTGTCCCACAACTGAAGTAAGTCATGGCTTCAGGCACTCAACCATTTTCTCAGAATGGCACAGAAGCACCCACTCTCTGAAGAGATGTGGGAGGTACCTGGACCAGGATGACTCACCAGTGGAAAGACATCCATGCCATCCCTGCAGATTACAGCAACCACCAGTCTGTTTCACAGCTGCATTTCTACTTGCGGACCCCTATGGTCCTTAGCATTCATTTGTTTCTGCTGATTCAAGATGACTTTCCCACAAGCTGTGAACCAAAAAGTCCAGTTTCTTTTCCTTCTCTGCCCTGTTCTCTTTTCAGCTTCTCCATAGCTTGGAATTTCCCTGTCAGGTCCTTCTGGGTTCCCATGAATCTACTTTTCAATTTTTCTTCCCCAAGTTATTTTGCAGAAGATATAAGGAAATGCATGAAAAATAGAAATAAGAAATAAATGTTCAGGGAAAAAAAAGAGGAAAACCAGCAAGAAAAAGGGAAAAGGAGGCATAGAAAAGAAAAAAAAGCAAGAAAAAAAGTATCTAGATCCCAAATTTTGTAGAGGCTGAATTTTTTTTTTTTTTTTTTTTTTTTTTTTTTTTTTTTTGAGAATGCGTTGTTATACAGCAAAGTCAGCTGTCTTGGCTCACTCTCTTGCATATGTTCTTTCTACATGCAACCAGTTCCCTTTCCAATTCTTTGTCCCAAAGGAATCTCATAATGATGCAGACACCATGCTGCTTGGATCTTAGTCACCAGAACTGTAAGTCACATAGACCTTTATTCTTTATCAATGACCCAGTCTCTAGCATTATAGCACCATAAAACAAATCCTTAAGACTGTCTAGCTTTACCACTTGATAATTATTTTGAAAAATAATCTCAAACTACTAGCTTCCCAAAACCATGATTCTTTCAAGATTCCACTGAATATAAAATGCCAAGATAGTCCAGGTATTCTAGATATTGGTCCTCAAAATAAATGTTTCATATGTAATTAATAATGTCAATCTAATACTTGAGAAGAGCCAAACTTCAGGAGATCTACTAAGTAACCACATAAATAAGAGTATCCTTTAAATCCAAGTCTGGGAAACTTTCCTGATAGCTCATGTGCTTTTATTCAACAAATACTTATTCAATGCCCACTGTGCAATTCATTTAATTCTAGGTGGTTGGGTTTAAAAGATGAAAACGCCAATAATTAGCCAGCATGGTGGTTTACACCTGTAATCCCAGGATCCCGTAGGTTTGGGCTAGAGGATTACAAATTCAAGTGCATCTGGTTAACTTAGTGACAGCAAGACCCTGTCTCAAAATTTAAAAGGACTGGATATGTAGCTCATTTCAAAAATCTGAGCTTGATTCACAGTCCAAAACATAAAAAGTAGACAATAACTCTGCCCACATGCAGTGTATGCTCTAGTAAAAGTCAAGTGGGTGAGGAGATAGATGACTAGCTGATATATAGACAAATTAATGGAAAATGGAAGATGATAACCTTCTTACTCTTAGGTGATAAATGAACTGAGAAAAAAATAATAAGAACTTAGTAAATAAGATTAGACCTTGTCTGAATTTATTATAACTGCCCAGAAAAAGAGTTCTGTGCTAGTTTCAGTTCTAACAGTAACAAACTATGCACCCTTAGACAAGAACATAAATTCTTGTGTTATGTGTGTATTACTCTTCAGACGAATGAGTAAAATTAAAAGCCTTTGCCAAAAATCCACCTGTGAGTAGAGTAAAAAATTCAAAGAAACGTGGAAGATTGTATTCTACAAAATATTTAATATCATACAATGAAAGCATTTAGCAGTTATGAAGTCTATATCCTTTTGGTTTGTTTCTCTATTTAGGACAAGGTCTACAGGGTCTCATTACATAGACTGGACTTGTAATGATTCTCCTGTTTTCAGCCTCCCGAGGGCTGGGATTACAGGTGTGTGCCACCATGCCCAGTCTCAATCACCATCTCAGCGTGCCTTGCAGGTGGAGCCGCTGCACTCTGCCTAAGCAGGTGCTTTAGTCCGCTAAGCTATCAGGCCAGCCTAGTCTTTCTCCTTTTTGCAAGGAAAATAAATACCCATCTAGCACTCTCCCAACTCTTGACAATGCTTCTATATACCTCTTCCTTTAAATCTTTACCTGTGCTGTCTGCTTTGGGTCCACTCCAGAGATATGTTCAGATCTATCCCCTAATAAATGCCTTATATAGAATTTTTGGGTAATCCGTATGCCAAATAATCAATACCCTAGAACCCACATTACTTTTCAGAGGTGACATAATTTATACTTCATTTCACTGCACACACATGAAACAGTCTCTTCCTCTAAAAATATCTTCTGAACTTGCAAACTGCACACTGTCATTTTTAATATGTAGAAGCAAAAACTCAATCTTAAGAATGAAGCAAACAAACACAGTGTGCAACTCTGAGAATGAAGTAACTAAGTAAATTACTACATACAAGAACTGGTCCATAGTAATATAAATCCATACAAATTTGAGGGAAAATGTTCTGAACAACACTAGTGCATATATTTCTGGCAAACACTGACAACTGTCAGTAAACACAGTGGTATAAATTTTTACACACAATGCAGTCTATAAATGTTATTTTTTGTTACCTCACAAATTTGCAAGGCTTTGAAGAGAAAATTAATTTTTTTTTTTTTTGTCTTTTTTGAGACAGGGTCTCACTATGCAGTTCAGGCTGGCCTTAAGCTCACTTTGTAGCTCAGGCTGGTCTCGAACTCACAACAATCCTCCTGCCTCAGCCTCCTGAGTGCTGGGATTACAGGCCTGCGCCACCACGCCCGGCGAAAATTAATTTCTTAAAAAACATGCCTTTAATGGCTACATTTTCATCTCATGTTTCTGTGGAGCCCTTAATGCTTCCAAACAGTTCTAAACATACTCACCTGCTAAAATGCCATTTTCTTACACTCATCTTTCAAAATTCCTTAACATACTCAGACTAGAATAAGTGCTCTTATAATACACTCTCACAATGTTTCATTCGAAGTACTCATTTCAGTTAAAAATTCATATAATTTGTTAAATTGCCTCTGCTACATTACAGATAGCACATGACAATGTTGGTAAAACTATATCAGGACTGACAGTATGCTTAAATGATTCACTCTCATTTGATCTGTACAGTTCACTACAGCTCAATGTCTTATCCAAAACACTAACAGCTATGGCCAATGGATCAGACCTTCATCAGTCTCTCAAACTTCTAGAGCTGTTAACATATAAGAAAATTTAGGTCATCAATGAATCCACATACAAAAGCCTTTAAAAGAAATGTATGGTATAGTAGTATGTCATACTACATGATACTGATACCTCATTTCCTAGCTCTCCCTGCTAAAAATAATCCAAAAACAGCTATAATAACTGTACTTTTGTGCTTATCCAGTACTGTTGTATCTTTGGGCAGGAAAAATAGAAGGGGGAATACTGGAATACTGTGTTGTTGCCACAGACCAATGTTTTTAAGAATGTCAATATAGGCTGCAGACACAGCTCAGTAGTAGTGTTTGCCTAGCCCAAACAGCGCCCTAGATTCAGTCCTTATTAGTGGGCACAAATGTTTTAGGAACTCGCACAAGCCAGATTTGGACAATCTAAGCTTCACATAGTTATATGGTTGACTAGAACATACTGAAACTGAAAAGATCCTAAATTGACAGTGATACTCTAAGGTTAAAGGAAATATGTTAAAGGCAACTATAATTTTTCACTTGAGCCTGAGATAGTATCTCATAAAAAATGCTACCGTGTACAACTTAGAACTAGGGTGGAAGGATTCCCGCTCCACTTTACAACTCAAGATGTCAGCTCAAAATAGTGAAGTATTTCATTTTGGGCTTTGTTTTTGCCTGTGTTCCATTTCCCTACCCCATACCTTCTCTTTTCTCACCGACTACCAAGAGATATTGGAAAGGCTATGCCACCTGCATAGTCTTCTAGATGAAATGGCTTTAATCTTTTGTATAGGGGAGATCTCAATAGGGAGAAGTTTCAAAGTACTTTAAATGAACTTCTCAGTTCACTAGTCAAGCCTATTTCTACTGCCACCCCTTTCTACTGGCAAAAGTATGTAATAAGGCTCAAACAAAAGTGTGGGAAAGAAAATCAGGGCACAACATAAGTTCATCGGTGTCTCCTAAGGAGTCCTAGGGCTGAAGCATGCTGAATCAAAGGGAAGAGAATAAAAGCCAGAGTTAAACTTAATGTCTTAAGTTTAAGAATAAAACCAGTTTGCAGAATGGAGAAAGGCACTGTCTAGTAGGGGGGAAAAATTACTATTTCTTGTTCTTACAAAATATAAACACATAAGTAGCAGGGGGCATTAAGGAACTATAAGCTGAAATTTTAACACTACATAGTGGCAAAATTTTACTTAGCAATAATAGCAAACACAGAGCATGTATTATGTGCCAGAAATTGCACTAAGTAAACACTTAACAGGCATCATTAAATCTTTACAACTGTGTGAAGTGGATACCATTTCAGAAACTGAAGATCAGAGCTTCAATCTACCAAAGGTACCCTTGCTAACAGAAAAACAAAGAGGGCATTTAAATTTTAAGCCTAAGAAATTTGATCCATAAAGTATCCCAAGACTTGCAGAAATTTGGGGAGCTTTTGCTACACTTTGCTCATTGTTTTCAACTAATCACTTTTTTAAAACCACTTAAAGTGTGGTTGAAGGGCCAGCCAGATAGCTCAGCAAATTAACGTACCTGCTTAGTAAGGCCCAGGGACTGGGGCTCAATCCCCAGTGTGCTGTGCTGGCCCAGCCCCCAGGGTGCACTGAGACAGCAGTTGAGACTGGGTGTGGTGACATGCACCTGAATTCCCAGCACTTGGGAGGCTAAAAACAGGAGGATCACTACGACTCTGTTCTATGCAGTGAGAACCTGTAGACTAAATACATTAAAAAAAAAAAAAAAAAAAAGAAATTTAATGTGGTTGAGACTAATTTCTTCACTTGTTTTTAAGGTTCTATATATTCTGCTTTACCTTGAACTAAATGATTCTGAACAAAGTTTGTTTTCCATGAGTCTAAAAAAGAAGACTTAAAGGAGTGATAAATTTTATCAGAAGCACTATCGCGTTCTCTAGGCAGGTCTGAACCACGTCAAAGATAATATTCCTGTCATTCATGAGTTCAGAATCTCTTCCAAGAGACACTTCCCTATGTTGTCCTACTTCTTTCTTCTTAAGTAAAACTCCAAGTTAGAGAATGGTTACATTATTATGGAAACCTAAAGTAATTCATTTAATGGCCCTCTTCACTTTATACAAATAAGCCCATATTCTGGGACTTGGTTTATAGTAAAACATCATAGGAAACTAAGAGTAGCTCAAATAAGAAAAACAGCGCTACATCCTAACTTTTACTACTATCTAAAGAAATTAGCATAGCGTATGACATGATTGTCATGGTCTTTAGATTTTGAGGACCTGGCTACTGGAAAGAAAAAGAATAGCTGATTTTAATATCCAAGAAAAAGTTCTGGACCAGGGACGATAGCTCAGTAGAATAAGCACTTCCTGGCAAGTGCAAGATCCTAAGTTCAATCCCCAGTACCACAAAGAGAAAAGAAAAAAGTTCTACTTACCACAAGCAAAAAACCATATGGGCACTAAGAAAAACTAATATCCAAAGGCTGGTTCAAAAATGCTGATTTAATTTTACCAACAGGACAAAACCCAAAATTCTTACCTGAGTATATCAAGCAAGTCTCAAGCCATTTTCCCTATCTCATTTATTCAGAAAAAAATGTTTGAAGCACTTTACTCCTAGGCCCTATTCTAATTGCTATAAATACAGTGGATGAAATGAAGTCCCTATTCTCAATAATAAGAGTCAAAGAGCAGTGAAATGAGGAGTGGCTAAGAGTCAGGAAACAAGGGCAAGAAATCTGTCCTCATCTGTAATTACCTGAAAAGAGTAAGACCTATGTGGCTGAATTACAAGGCAAATTGACAGGAAGGTGCTTTGAAGGTGCAAAAGGACTGAGAAGTGTTAACATGCCACAGAGAGCTTTTTAAACTTTGGTAGGCACTTCCTATTTTACTAAGATCAGAAGATGCTAACATTTTAAGAGATGCAGGATGATCTGACCTGCTTGTAAAGGTATATTATTGCTGTAGTATACAGAATGCAAGGCGGAAGCACCAAGGTAGAAAGCACCAAGCAGAAAGCACCAAGGTAGAAATTAGGAGTCTTATTCCTAATACCTCCCTCATCTAAATCTCTTTAGCATCTAATATTTATTAAATCTTATACACCAAGCATATCTTTTCTCATTTAATCTCCAAAACTGCAAAGTACTTATCAAAAAAATGAGATCTGGTGGTATAGTTCAGCAGCAAATGATGGCTCTAGCAAGCATGAGGCCCTTCATATGATATCCAACAGTACACATAGAAAACACTAAAGGCCAAATCACTTATCTGTAATGCAAGCTCAGAAATGGCAGAATCATAAATCTAAACCCAAAACCCATTATTTTTCACTACCCTAGTATAACACTACCTTTCTGACTCAATTCATTCTCAATTAGACCTGCATCACTCAAGTCTTTGCAATTATCAACCAACCAGAATAAACACACTTCTGCCCCAGTCTGTTTCTCAGCAAACTTGTGGTCTAGGCCAACCTAAGTACCTCATCCTGAGTGAAATTTTTCCTGACTTCTCCCAAATCACTTTAGATTGATCCCATGTTTTGTGGCTCTGTATAGGTTATTCCATCTTCATTTCTCTGAAACAATACTTACCTGCTTGCAGTGCACATTGATCCATTTCTGTATTTCCACAGAATTCCTCATGATAGTGATGTCTTACTCATCTTTCACTCCTACACCCCCCCATCCACCATCCTCATCCACATCAAGCTCAGTAATAAACTGTTACAGAATCAGGATCCTCTTCAATTTGCTTTATGTAACTGGAATGTCAAATGCCCCGTAAAAAAATTCCCAAATGCTGAAATGTATGCAGCATTCAGAACAGTGTTATATAAATAAATAAAAGAAACTGTGCCATGCAATTAGAACCTGGAAACAGCCTGAACAATGGGACACTGTTTTTGTTGATTTCAATGTAGGAAACCTGAAAAATGAGACTGTCTTGCAAGACAAAAGGGCAGCATATGTAACAATATTAAGAAGGCAAAAATTATGTAAATGTAAGGTGACAACTCATAAGGCAGTAAAATAAAATCAATTAGCATTTTTGAGATATATTTTCTTCTCCAGAATACAATGGGGCATAAGGCCTATCTAAAATAACAAAATGAGGAATATAAAAGTAAGTGAGTGATGGGATAATGAAAAGGAAAAACTAACCTACCAAAATTTAGAAGACAGAATGCTTGAAAAGAAACTGAAAACCTATTAGAGCTTTAAGAATAAGCTGCAGACAAATAGAATGAGAACTAAAATGAGGAGTCTTAACCTAAAAACTCAAGCAATGACATGATACCCCAAAAGTTTCATACTTTGCACAGATATGTTAGATAAGAGATACTTAACCTCTACTTCAAATAAAATGCACAAAGGTAAGAATACGAAGTAAATTGAGGAAAAAGATCACTATGGCCAAGGTGGTAATATACTACATTGCAAAGACAAGTCATTGTAGCTTCAGTATAGCTCAGCAGATTAAGTGCCTGCATGGCAAGAGCAACATCCTGAGTTCAATCCCCAGTACTAACAAACTATTTAGCTTCAGTATAAAAGACAAAGTTGAGGCTTTGAGGTGTTAAAGGTTGAAATAGTTATTAGAAAAAATTAATTAGTCTCACCATAATAAAAGTTATTATATTGTGAAAACACCTGCTGCATAGAAGATTCTGGTCTAGAATGAAAATACTAGAGAGATAATAAAAAGCCAAGGATTTTTTTTATTTTGTACCCCCCCCCAAAAAAAGAGGGAGAAGAAGGGGAAGTAAAAAAAAAAACCATACATCACAGGAAAAATAGCTGAAACTATGGAATGAAACATCTAATCTATACAGAGAACAGAGAGCATCTTGAGCATTTCAAGAAACTTCAATTGTTGTGAAATGGTCTTTTTTTCTTTTGTCACTTTTCATATTTTTTCGTTCATTTATTCACATCACTTCTACAAATAGAGTTTGAAATACCAAGCAACTAGTGAGACAGAAAAAAATGACAAAATTTCAAATCTGAAAGAGCAATTTCATGTATTAAATAGAACTTAAAAACAACAGTTGCCATTGTTTACCTTTAAGTGACATTTTTATATAACTACATATAATTTTACAAAATGTTATACACAGCATTAAATACAAAATACAAAAAAGCACACCGATAAATTTTTACAAGGAATAATACAACAACTATACCTCAAGTAAACCCAAGAAAACAGTCCCTCAATTTGATCAGGTATCTCTATGAGATTGAACACACACACCAAAAAAAAAAATGACAAGTAGAATGGTTCTTCTACTATTTTGGTTCTTGAACCAAAATAATTTTTGAAATCAAGCTCTATTACATTTTTTCATACTCAATTTAAAAACTTGAAAAATAATTTTTTTCTAAATATTTCCTGAATATAGCTATGCTATAAGATAAAATTTTACACTCAAAATGTTAATCTTTAAAATCTAACTTCTTCTTATCTGCTTTAAGTTCTCTACAAAGCAGTCTCCATACTGGTATCTCCCCTTTTCCCCCAGAAATCTAAAATTAAAAACCTACATGAATAAAGGACATAATTAAAACACACCTTTATATAATTTCCTAAATACTTTTCATTTCATTTTAACTCCTATATATTTTAATTTTGATAAAATTACTCCCTTTTTTAGGTAAAAGACTAAGCCTTTCCATATTTATGAAAAAGGAAAGCAAAATACTCAGCAAAGTAAAATTCCTTAAAATATTAATTATAATCTTAAGACAATTTCTCCTGTGTAATACTGGGAAGTGTGTTCTTAAAAAATAGGGGCACTAACAAGTCATTAAAGCATAATTTTTTTCACAGGTGCTTTCCAAGCATACTATATGTTATGTGTAGTTAACACATAATTAACATAGTTTAAGGATTTTTTTTTTCTCTTGTCTTTTTCAGACAGGGTTTTACTATGCAGTTCAGGTTGTCCTTCAGCATACTTTGAAACCCAGCATGGCCTCAAACTTGCACTGATCCTCCTGTCTCAACCTCTCCAGCATTAGGATTACAGGCGTGGACTAGGCACTAGGATTACTGGACACACACCCAGTTCTGTGTCCAACATGGCATGTGATACCAGGGATTGAACCCAGGTCCCTGCACTTACCAGGCAGGTGCTCAGATTGCCAAGGTATTGCCTAGCCCCATCTCTGCATTCTTTAGCATTTGTCTAATAAAAGATTTCACCAGGTCTATATATAATAGGACCCACCCAGACTAACCTGATGTTTACCAAGTTAAATCTGCATTTTAAAAACCCAGCTCTTCTTTGATCTTTAAAGTAATTTTTCCATAAGCTATCTGCTTTGTTGTAGACCATAATCATTAAAGAGGATGTAAGTGGCAAAAAAAAAAAAAAAAAAAAAGAGTTCTGGCTTAGCAAGATAGCTCAGTGAACTAAGTGCCTGCTTAAGCAAGCACAGGGACCCAGGTTCGATCTTAGGCACTATATGCTGCATCAGCCCCACCCCCAGTTACAGCCACTGAGACCAGGTGTGGTGGCAGAAACAGGAGGCTGAAAACAGAAGGATCACTACAGGTCCAAGCTGCTTAGTGAAACCCCTTATCAAATACATTTAAAAAAAATGGATTTCCACAGAGTAACCAAAAAACATCAGTAAGTTTCTCTCAAGTCAGCCTGATAAATATGAGAAGCTCACAAAATAGGGAGGAAGAACAACAGGGTTCATTCTATAGTGTCAGACATGTAAATTCTACAACAAAGGAATTAATTAGTACCTCTTAATTTAGTACCTCTTATCTTCTTAGTGGAAGATAAATTTCACTATGTTCCTACAAATTCCTACTCAGCAGTAAATCTACTTAAGAAAGTGATTTGGATACAGTGCTAACGTGTGTGTGTGTGTGTGTGTGTGTGTGTGTGTGTATATATATATGTATGTATGTATATATATATGTAAAAAATATATAATGTAATACATATATGTAC